>VMDO01003568.1:0-140473 GCA_007922755.1 Pedetes capensis
GGACATCATGTTTGGAAGAGTGGCAGGTCAACGGAAAAGAGGAAAACCCTCCACCAGATGGATTAACACAGTGTCTGCAACAATGGGCTTAAACATAAATAAGATGGTTTGCCTGGCACAGAATCGGCAAGTGTTTCGATCTGCTGTACATAGGGTCGCTATGAGTCGGACTCGACTCGACGGCACCTAACAACAACTACATATATATATATATATATATATATATATATATATATATATATATATGCAATTCTGTAATCCCAGTGACTCAGGAAGTAGAAGCAGGAGGATCATAAGTTCCAAGCCAGAGTTAGCCTGCATAGCTTAGCAAGACGCTGTCTCAAACTTAAAAAAATTAGAAAGGGGGTAGGGGGGTGCAGCTCAGTGGTAGAGTACTTGCCTAGCATAGCCAGCCCCTGGGTTCAACTCCCAAGTACCACGAAAAGTATTTCGTGTGTGTGTGTGTGTATGTGTATACATGTGGGTGTATGTATGTGTATATGTGTGTGTATATATATATACATACACACACACACACACACACACACACACACATATGCTGTTGTTTCTAGGTGGCATCGAGTTGGGTCTAAATCATAGCGACCCTATGTACAACAGAATGAAATATTCCCTGACACTGTGCCATGCCTGGTACTATGTCAGTGCTTCTCTGCTGTTCATAAGGTTTTCAATGGCTGATTGTTTCAGGATTGATTCAGGAGTGGGTTGACAAACCTTCTCTTATTTTTGTGGTGCTCAGGATTGAACTCAGGGCCTCAAAGAGAGCAGAGCAGCACTCTACTAACTGAGTTAAACCCCAGCCCAGTACATGTGAGGCTTTCCCCAGGTTTGGTTGTTGTTAAGTGCCATTGAGTTGTGACTCATAGCAACCCTAAGGGGTTTTCAAGGGCTGATTGTTTCAAGAGTGGACTACCATATCTTTCTCCCATTTTTGTGGTGCTGAAGCTCAAACCAGGGTCCACAGGAACTACAGAGCACTGCTCTGCCAAGAGAGCTAAAACCCAGCCCTCCAAGTGAGCTAAACCTCAGCAAAGGGAATTTATTGGATTGGCTTATGATAAGGGGCAGGGTATTTCCACAATGGCTTTCTGCACTGAGCCAGACTCTGCTCAGTCCAAGGACCTGAGAACCTAAACAGTCTCCTTCCAAAGATCTAGAAGACACCTGGAGACACCTAGAGGCATCTAGAAATGATCTAGAGATACCTGGCGTCTCCTTCTAAAGATCTAGAAGACGCCAAAGGTCTGAGATCTAGAAGACGCCTGGAGAGTCTCTGGTATTGATATCACATTGAAAAACCAAGGAAATTGTAGTCTGATATCCTTAGGCAGCAGTAATGAGACACAGGCTCTGCTCTGGAAGAGTTGAGCCTACATGTGGCATGCACTTGCTTCCCTTTTTTCCTAACTCCCTCCTTTCAGACCACCACTCACTGAATAGTGCCAGTCACATGTAGGGTGGGTCCTTCATCTTCAGTTATTGTCCCACTTGTCAGTTCTTCGTGGAAATGCATCCAGAGGTGTGCCTTACTAATCCTAGGCATTTCTCAATCTAGTCAAGGCTAATCAACTAGACTAAGTCAATTAGTCAAGACTAATCATCACCGAGTGTATCACCAATTTTGTTCCTCACAAAATTTCCTCTGCCTTTTGGGTTAAAAATGATGGATTGGAGGTTTGCAACAGTGATTGCAGGAAAGACAAGTCTTGAAATTTCTTCAGGCAGAAATAAATGTTCCTGGACTAGGGAGGTGGGGGTGGAGAGAGACCTGGATGGATTGAGGGTGTTACCACAAGATCTCATTATGTGCAGAAACTGAACAAAGTTGAACTCAGATGCAGAGAGTAGAACAATGGTTATTAGGCACTGGGAGAATAGGATTGGGGAAATGTTGGTTAGAGGTCCAAAATTTCAGTTAGGTAGGGGAAATAAATTCAGGAATCTATTGTATAACATGGTAAACATTCTTATTACATTTTTATAGACTTTATAGCAACTTCTTGTTGCTGTTGCTTTTGTTGTTAGGTACCATCAAGTCAGGTCTAACTCACAGTGACCCTATGTACAACAGAAGGAAACACTCCCTGACACTGTGCCATGCCTGGCACTATGTCAGTGCTTTCCTGATGTTCATAGGGTTTTAAAGGGCTGATTATTTGGGGAATGGGCTGCCAGGTCTTTCTCCCAAGCCTGCAGCACCCAGTATTCCAAGGGGGTTTCCCATCTAAGTACTAACCAAGCCCGACCCTTCTTAGATTCTGAGATCTGATAAGATCAGATGCCAGGGTGGTATGGCTGTAGGCTGTAGATACTTAGTTCATGTTTAACATATATTTATTTTATTAACTTGATTTAGCCATTCCACAATGTATATGCATAAACATTTCAATGTATCCGGTTCCACCATAACTATATCCATTTTATCTTTAAACTGACAAATTGCATACATTTATGATATATAATATGATGTTTTATAATATGATATTTTGAAATATATATACATTGTCAGGTGGCTAAATCAAGCTAACTAGCATGCATATACCTTACGTGTTTGCCATTTTTTTTGAAAGAACACTTAAAATCTACCCTCAGAAATTTTCAAGTCTATAATAAATTGTTATCGACTGTATTCAACACATACACTAGATCTCTTGAACTTATTTCTCCTAACTGGAAGTTTGTATTCATTGATAAACATCTCTGCAATATACCCACCGTCACCAGCACCTGATAACTATTCTTCTTCTCTGTATTTCTATGAGTTCAACTTTTTTGTCTTCTACACATACGTAAGCTCATGTGGCACTTGTCTTTCTGTGCCTGCCTTATTTCACTTAACTTGATGTCTTCTATGTTCATCCACGTGGTCACAAATGACAAGATTTCCTTATTTTTAGTACGTTTTCTTCATCCATTCATGCAACAATGAACACTTAGGTTGATTCCATATTTTAGCTATTATCAATAGTGCTGCTATGGACATAGAAGGGTAGATATCTCTTTGACATATTAATTTCATTATCCAGTAATAGGTTTGCTGCATCATGTAGTAGTTCTAGCTTTAGTTTTTTGAGGGACCACCATATTGTTTTCTATAATGGCTGTTTTACTTTCCTAGCAACAGTAGATAAGGGTTCCATTTCCTCCACACCCTTGATAAGACCTGTTATCTTTTGTGTTTTTTAAATAATAAACAGCCTAACAGGTATCTAACTGTGATTTTACACTGCATTTCCCTAAAAATTAGTGATGTTAAACATTTTTCTATATGTGTGAATCTTCTTTTGAGAAATGTCTATATTCATATGCTTTGCTCATTTAATAAAGTTGTTTTCTTGTTATTGTGCTACTTAAGTTCCTTACATACAGTGGATATTAACCCCTTATCAGGTGTATGGTGTGCAGATATTTTCCCCCAGTCTGCTGGTTGTCTCCTCTCTGTTGCTTGCTTCTTTGGCTTTGAAGAAACTTTTCAGTTTGATACAATACAAGTTATCAATTTTCCCTTTTGTTGTCAATGCTTTTGAGTCACAAAAAATCATTGTCCAGACCCATATCAGAGGGCTTTTCCTCTGCAAGTTTTACTTGCTTAATAAACATAATAACTTTTTAAAAGTAATAAAGGCTATTATGAGTAAAAACAATAGGGCTTGTCCACATATCAGATATGAGTGGGAGAAGGAGGAGGGAAGAGGAAGTCAGTGATGGACTTAGATTTCTGCACAGGAACCTGTGTTTGGGGTGGTGCTGTCCCCTCCAGAGGGGAGGGGGGCGTGGAAAAATGTTTCAGGGCACATACTGAGGAATTTCTATTGGATTTTTTTTTTGAGAGTTTTCTTTTTCTTCTTCTTCCCCTCATTGTTGTTGTTCTTCTTTTTCTTTCTTCCTTCTTCTTCCTTCCTTCCTTCCTTATCTCCCTTTCCCCCTCCCTCCTCCTCCTCCTCCTCCTTCTTCTTCTGTTAGAGGTCCCATCTGCATGTCTAGGATCTTCTCAATTTTCCACTTGGAGTCAGTAAGAAGCAACATGAAACAATTTGCAATTCTAGTGTAATTGATTTCAAACTCTCCTGGTTTGAAAACACACACACACACACACACACACACACACACACACACACACGGGGGAGGGTGGGGAGAGAAAGGGAAGAGAGAGAAAGAGGGGGGAGGAGAGAGAGAATTGTTATTGTTGTTGTTAGGTGCTGTTGAGTGGGGTCTGACTCATAGAGACCCTCATAGTGTTCTCAATGGCTGATTGTTTTGCGATTGCTTCAACTTTCACACAGAAAAAATCACCAGCCAGGGAACGGTTGTCTCCTGGCTCTCTAGTTCTCTCCCAGACATGGTACAGATGCGCACCATCAACTGGCAGCTTTTGAATCTCATCCAAATAATCTCTGAACTGCATTTTTAAGGGATGTGCTGTCTTTGCCATGCAAGGAATTTGTTTCAGAAAGGTTTAATTTTATCTCCTGCATAGACTAATAGGTCCATGGAATATTTAATTAACAAAAACTCATAAAAGTGTAGTTCCTCTTTACTTCTTGTCCTCCTGAAGGTTTTTCACCACTAAAGAGAGCCAGGTGTCCCCTACAGGTCATTGCTTTTGTCCCTCACTAGGCGTCTAGTTAGCATCTTTTACCTGATAATTTTTCTTCAGTTCTTCCTTCTATTACCCAACTGAGCTATTCCTTATGCAAGTCTGTGTGTTTGGCATTATCTGATGTTATATTGGAACATGCCTTTTTCCTTATCGTAAAGTGCTATGATAATGCATTGCAAGAGGGACCATTTCAATAAACCATTAGGAGAGTTTTGGCTCCTGACTGGCAGTTTTTATTACTCTGAAAATAAGCTTACTCTGTAATCTACCATCTTGTTAAATGTGCATACATATTGAAATCATTTCAGACTCCAGGCAGCTTAGCAAATACACATTCTCTTTTCCTATTTTATAACATTCTGGTTTTGCTCATATGCACTGAAATTAAAGGCAAAGCACAGATGAGCAAAGCAGTTACCACATAGAATAGAAGACACAGAGCTGAACAGAGACACTAGTTCCCTATGTGATTCCCAGTCATATTCACAGTGGTGTTGCAGAGAGTTGAGGGTATTAGTTATTTCCTGTGAAGACTTCCACAGCAATCTCTGGATGTGGAGTTGAATAATAATGATGTCCTAGCTGTCTGGTAAGCATGGTGGTCTGATGGAAATTTCTAGAAAAGTTTGGCGTGTTTGAGATGTTGGGAGGTCATGGATGCATGTCCTGGTCTGTTCCAGGAAGATATGATTGGTACCATGGTTGTTCAGAAACTTGTTTTTCCTTGTAATCCATTCTGGGAGTATGCACTGAATCTGGTATTCCTCTCCACTTGCTCAAGTCTGGTTTCCTGTAAGTAATTCCATACAGTTAGGAGCATCTCAGGAAGTTCTAAATAAGGTCTTCTCAGTGAGGGCATCAAACCTTATTGAATGGACCTCCTTCCTAACTCATAAAGGATTTTCTTTTCTTTTTTTGTGTTTGTTTTTGCCTTTGGTTTTGTTTTGTTTCATAAAGGGTTTAAATTGAGCTATTCTGGGCCTACCTGGAGGTTCTAGGTTGCTGGGTGTTTTTAGGCTACATTAGCTCAAGAGGAGACAACAGTGTAGGCAGGCAAAAGTGGTAAGAGGGGATAAATACAGCAAGAAACCCTACCTGGGAAGCTTCTTTGCCCCTGTGAGCCTGAGGTTTTACTTCTCTGACCAGAAATACTGAGGTAGCTTCAGACCACCAGTAAGGAGATCCCAGCACCCCTTCCCCCAACCCCCAATGGTATGGCCTAATGAAACTCCTTCCACCCCAGGTAGGACCAGCAACAGTCAGTGGAATCCACAGCCTCACTAAGTAATCCAAGCAGACCAAAGTAATGCTGAAAAGGCTCTGAAAGGAAAACCTACATGGGAACTGCAAACCATAAGACTGCAGGCTTAACATAGGCAGGGGGCTGACTGCTAAAACAGAAGACTTAAATAGGATACAGAGTGCCACAACATAACAGCCATAATGTCCAGATAAACGTGAAAGAAACCTGTAATTCCAGGAACTGATAAAATCAAAATTTAAATGAGAAAGGTCAGTCAACTGATGGCAGTATAGATGGGTCAGACACTGGAATTATCTAACATGGATTTTTAAATTTGTGACCATATAAATACTTCAGGAATTGATTAGAAATTCTCTTTAAACAAATAAATAACCCCAGAAAATCTCAATAGAAGAATAGAAGTTATTATAAGAAGAATCAAAAGCAAATTATGTTATTGAAAAAATATAATAAAAGGAAAAAAATTTAAAACCTTGCTGGATAGGCTCAATAGTAGAAAAGAACATGGACAGAGTCAGTAAACTTGAGGACAGATTGATAGAATTTGTCTAGTCTGAAACAGAAAATAGACTGAAAAAATGTTGAGTAGAGACCCAGGGACCTGTTGGACAGTATCATAAGATCCAATGTTAATATGATTGGCACTTGAGACAGAGAAGAGGAAAAGTAAAAGTGAAGTAAAGGATTATTTGAAGAAATAATAGCTGAAAACTTCCCAAATTTGTTTTTTAAAAACCCACAAACTTGTAAATTCAAGGAACTAAATAATCCAAAACAGGATAAAATAAATTAAGACACATCACAATTAAATATTTATAAATTAAAAAGAAAGGAAATATTTGTAAACTAAAGACAAAGGAAATATTTTGAAGGCCAAGGAAAAGAACTGGTAACTATGATTTCTATCTAGTAAAATTATCTTTCAAAGATGAAGAAGAAATGAAGATATTCTCAAACAAAGAAAATTGAACATTTGTTCCTTGCAGACATACCTATAAAAACTGCCTAAAATAAATTTTCCAAAAGAAAGTAAAAGTTAAAAGAAAAACTCTTGGAGTCTAAGTAAGAAGGAGCAACAGAAGAGCAGAATTAGAGGTACATATAGAACACTATTCTTTATCACACGAGTAATATGAATCATATTTGATGATTGAAATACAAATTCTAATACTATCTAGTAATAAAGACAATATTTAAAATAAGAGAAAGAGAGGAACTTAAATAAAGTGAGTTTTACAGACTTCACTGGAAATGGTAAAATATTGATACTATCAATATTATGTGGTATATTTGTATTGTCACACAGCAATCAATATGAAAACCATACAAAGAGATACAGTAAAAAAAACACTGTAAGTAAATCAAGACATAATTCTAAAAGATATTTAAGTAACACAGGAAAGCAAGAAAAGAGTAATAGAAGAATGATAATAATTTTTAAAAACCCACCCAGAAAACAATCACTAGATTGGCAGATTTAAGCACTAACATAACAATAATTATATTAAGTGTCAGTAGTCTAACTACACCAATCAAAAGATGGTGCTCGATGCTGTGGTACATGCTTGTGATCCCAGCGACTTGGAAGGCTGAGGCAGGAGGATCACAAGTTTAAAGCCAGAGGCAGCCTGCACAACTTAGCAAGGCTATCTCAAAATAAAAAACTAAAAAGGGGCTAGGTGGTGCAGCTTAGTGGTAGAATGCTTGCCTAGCCTGCATGAGGCCCTGGGTTCAACCCCTAGTACTGGAAAAATAAAAGGCAATGATTACTAGTGAATTGAAAGAAGAAGTCCCAGTAATTTTGTGTTTAGAAGAAAATTACTTGAAATTCAGTTACATAGGTAGATTGAAAGTAAAAAGATGAAAAAATATGTACCATACAAAGATGAATAAAAATGGACATTATTATATTAAAATAAAGGAGACTTCAGAGCAAAGGAAATTACTACAGACAAAAAGGGAAATTGCACAATGATAAAAGGATAAATCTTTTAGGAAGACATAAATACTCTAAGGGTGTGCACACTAAGCAAGAGATTTATAATATATGAAGCAAAAACTGATAAAGCTTACAGAATTAGATAAATCTACAATTATATTTGAGGATTTGATCAATCCCTCTTAGCAAATGACAGAAATACTAGGCAGAAAATATGAACCACAAATCAACCAACAAGTTCTCATTGACAAATAGAATATAGAACATTCTATCTAATAATAACAGAATATATATTTTTTCAGGGGCCAATGAAACATTCATAGAACTAGACTATATTTGAGGCCAAAATAAACCTTTACAAAATAAATGAAATGAAATCATACAAAGTGTATTTTCTGACCTAATGGAATCAAACTACAAATCAATAACAGAAAGACAACAGAAAAATTTCAAAGGACAAGGAAATTAAGCACCACACTTCTAAACAGTTCACAGATTAAATGAAAACTTCAAAGGAAAAATTTTAAATTACATACAATGAAATGAAGAAGAACATGCAACATATCCACATATGTGAGATGTAAGTGAAATAGTGCAGAGTGGCAAACTTGCAGCACAGGAGACTGATATAAAACATAAGGAAGGGTCTCAAGACAGAAGTCTAAGTTCCTATGTCAAGAAACTAGGAAAGAATGGAGCAAAAATAAACCCAAAGCATGCAGAAGAAGGAAATAATGAAGAAGGAAATAATGAAACAAAAGTCCATGAAATTAAAATTAAGAAAACAAAGAGGAAGTCAACACAAAAAGCTGTCTTTAGAAGAATCAATAAAACTGGTAAACCTCTAACAATACTGACATAAATAAAAAGAAATTAAGCATAAATCACCAAAACCAAGAATAAGGTGAGTGATATCACTATAGATTGTAGAGCTATTAGAAAAAAATAAATACTATGAACAACTTTATCCTCAAGAAGTCAACAACTAAGAAAAATGGAGCAATTCTTCAAAAACAACAAAATACCAAAATTTATTCAAAATGAAATGATCTGTATTCCTTTTTTTTTTTTTTTTTTTTTTTTTTTGTGGTACTGGGGGTTGAAACCAGGGCCTCGCGCTTGCATGCTCTGCAAGTGCTGTACCACTGAGCTGCACCCTCAGACCATGCTTTTTTATTTTTTGAGACAGGGTCTCCCTAAATTACACAGACAGCCTCTGGTCTTGAACTTGCGATCCTCCTGCTTCTGCCTCCTGAGCCGCTGGGATTACAGGCATGAGCCACCGCACCCAGCTCATAATCTGTATTCTTAATGTCACTAGGTTCACACCATGGCTTCAAACCTGTGAGAAATTGTGTTTAGGTTCAGGTGGAGGCTCAATACGTTATAAATTAGAATGTTCAGATTCAGTTTGGGTTTGTGTTCAAAGCCTATGGGTAGACAGGAGAGCTTCAAACTGAACTTGAACCTGAACCCAGAACCTGAACCTGTGCCAGTTCAAGCATTTAAAAAAATTTTTTGAACCTGAATCTGAACTTGAACCCAAACCTAGTGAAAACTTAGGTTCTAGTTCAGCTTTAAAACTTTTTTTTGAATAATTGTTATTGTTGTTAGGTGCCGTCGAGTTGGTATCCGACTCATAGAGACCGTGTGTACAACAGGCGAAACACTATTGTCAGTGCTTCTCTGTTGTTCATAGGGTTTTCAATGGCAGATTGATTTTTGGGAGTGGGTTGCCAGGTCCTTCTCCCAAGCCTACAGCACCTGATGTTCCCGGGCAGTCTCCCATCCAGGTACTAACCAGGCTGGACCCTGCTTAGCTTCTGAGATCTGACGGAATTGGATGTCACAGGGCTATGGCTGCAGGCTTTGAATAATTAGCTACTTAAAAATTGGGGAAAAAATTGAAAAAAGTTATTCATCTATCTACACATATGATTAAAATTTTAAACCCAAACTCAAACCAAACCTGAACTCTCTAAATTTTAACATATTGAATCTGCACCTGAACCTGAGCCCAATTTTTCATGGGTTTGAAGGCCTGGTTCATACTTTTAAAACTCTTAGAACTTTCTAGGACTATGTAGTTCCACTGGAAAATTTTGCCAAGTATTCAGAGAAGAATGGATATCAAGTTTATTTAATATCTTCAAGAGAAAAGAATAGGAGGAAATATTTTTCAACTCAGTTGATTAGGCCAGTTCAACATCATTCACCACTGGGGAATGCAGATCAAGATGTCAGTGAGATATTATTACCACACATCTATTGGAATGGCTAAAAAGTAAAAAATGGTGACAACACCAAATGCTGGTGAAGATGACAGAGAAATTGAATCATTCATCAATACTGCTAATGGGAATGTAAAATGATATCACATTTCAGGAAAGCAGGTTGACAGTTTCTTAAAAATGACAATGACAACAGGTCATATGTAATTACCATATAACCAAGAGATTTCACTCTTAGCTATTTATCTCAGAGAAATGAAAACTTACATTTACATAAAAGCCTGTATACAAATGTGCATAGCAGTTTTATTTTTAATAGTCCCAAACTAAAATCAATTTAGATGTCTTTCAACAGGATCAATGATTAAACAGGCACATCCATGCCATTGAATACTATTGGGCAATGAAAGGAACAAGCTATTTACATACACTTGGATGAAGCATTTAGATGAATCTTGACATAAATATACAGAGTGAAAAAGACAATCCTGAAAGCCCCTATAACATTATTCCCCACTTATTCATTTTAGCCTGCAGCTGTGCTGCTGTGGCATCTGATCTTGCCAGATATCTGAAGCTAAGCAGAGTCTGACCAGGTTAGTACTTAGATGGGAGACTGTGTGGGAACACTAGGTGCTGTAGGCTTTGGAGAATGACTCAGCAACCCACTCCCCCAAAACACTCAGCCATTGAAAACCTCATGAATTGCAGAGAAGCACTGACAATAGTGTTTCATCTGTTCTACATAGAGTCACTATGAGTGGGATACCAACTCGACAGCACCTAACAACAACAACAACATACATTTTAGAAATGACAAAATTTTTAAAAAGTATAGATTAATGATTACAAAAGTTTAGGGGATGGGAGGAAGAAGTTACAAAAGGGCAACATCTAGAATACTGTTATGATGTATCAGTATCTTCACTGGAATGAGAGATGCACATCAACCTATACGTCAGATAAAACCATATTGAATTGAACACACATACACACACACACACACACAATAACTACAACTGCATGTCAACCTTTAATTATCTCATTTAAAAATATTTTTTCTCTGATCTAATCTTCATAACGATGGAGCTGGTTCCACTCCCACCCATGCCCACAACCAATTCACCTTGACCCCAGTTTCCTAAGCTTTGATACATCCTTTGACTTTCTCAGCAAGAGCTCTTGCAGCAACCAGATGTTATTCACAATTGGCAGTGAGTTCAAGTCTATTGGCATATCTTCATCTATAAAATATTCTTCCAGAAATAGTTAACCTGAGCCCAACCAAACTTGTGGAGTTTGAGCCAGTTTAAGAAGACCAAATTCAATGGTGTCAAGAGAAAACAATGGACCAGTCTGAAATTTAGGATGCTTTATAGGATAACTGCTCATGGAAGCTATAAATAAGAAGTCATGATACCTGGAAATTTCTTTCAACTTCCTTTAAGTTGTATGCACACATCTGCACACATGTTGATGTGAGATAGCTAAAACAATGGTGCAAAATGTTGACAATTGCTGAATTAGACGGTGACTCTACCATTGCATTACTCTTGCCACTTTTCTGCTTTTTTGGACATTTTTTAAATAAAAAGTAGGCAGGAACCAACCCTACTGGCTGTCTGGGGATTAGATGAACTTTTAGGTCCCTTTCCACTGTGATATTCAGACACTAAAGTTCAAATTTCAGCTCTGATATTTATTAGCTGTGTCCTCTGGGCCTTAGTTTTTCTCATGTATAAAGATGGAGATTTTGTAAGAGCTCTAAAATTCTGTATATCTTAAGGTCACCTGAGAAATTGATTTGAAATCTCTTGGTAACCTATTCACAACCCTCCATGAAAGCACATTTTTCTTTCCATCTGGATCTTTCAAATAGTAATTTAAGGACTTCCCTCTGCTGGACCTAATAAAGAGGGAAGGAAGAAGAGAAAGTATTCTTTAAATATTTGAAAAATGTTCTTTGTTTGCCCCTCACCTACTTCCCTCCCTAAGTCATTTATAGCAAGGTAAATCAATGTACAATATACAGTCATATTCTACGTTTGCCTCACAATGCTGTGTTCCAGCCTCTTCAGCCTTTCCACTGTGTATTCAGTTTTAGTTGACTTTCTTCTATATCCTTTCTGAGGTCTGTCAGCCTAAGACCTACTTAATTTATTGCTATTGCTCTGAGCTGCCTGTTATGTCTTGTTTGTTGTTAGGTGATGTCAAGATGGGTCTGACTCATAGCGACCCTTATCGGGTTTTCAATGGTTGATTGTTTCAGGATTGCTTTGGGAGTGGATTGCCACATACTTCTCTGTTTTTGTCGTGCTGGGTATAGAACCCAGGGCCTCAGAGAGCACACAGAGGCACTCTATCAACAGAGATAAACCCTGGGCCTATAATCCCAGATATTTGGGAGGTAGAGGCAGGAAGATCAACATGTTCAAGGCCAGAGGCAGCCTGTAACACTTAGACTTTGTTTCAAGATAAAAAAAACTAAAAAGGGGGCTAGGAGTGCAGCTCAGTGGTGGAGTACTTGCCTAACATGTGTAAGCCTCCTGGGTTCAACCCCCTGGTACTGTAAGGGGAGGATATGGAGGTGGGAGAGAGGAGTAGGGGTGGCTTTGGGGTAATTCAAGTGCATTACATTTATTGTGCAATACAGGTGAAGCTTTGCTTGCCCTCTGCCCATGACTTCCCTTCTGCTGTGGGGCTCCATTCCTAACAACCCACAGAGGTCCAAAGCTTGGGGGCTGGAAAAACCTGATTTAAAGAACTAAGTTAGGTACGGTATAAACACAGAGATCTTAGGTTCTTGTAATTTGATTATGTTCGGTACATATGATCAAGTTTTTAGGCCTTGTAAAGTTGACATCAGCAGATGATAATTGGAAGAAATTGTTCATTTCTGTAATGTAAATATAAAGGAATATCTGCTTAATGATGCCAGAAAAGACTATTAAAATCCATTTAGATGTAAGAACTCTGGAATCAGTGAAAATACCACTTCATTTTACTAATGGCCAACTTAAGTCTTGAAGAAGTTATGTAATTTATTCAAGTATGTTCAATTAGGCTATAACTAAGCCTGCATTCCTTGACCCCACCCTGCTCGGTGTTGTATCTAGATGAGTGGTAACAAATGGGTGGCCTGTGCCCTCAGCTTGCTTCGTTCTTTCCCATGTCCCACCTGAACTTCACAGGCATTTGTCTTATCAGGCTCCGTGTCCTATACCTGGAGCTGAATGTCCTTCTCTCTTCTGTCTTACCAAGCACCAGCCACAAGCATGACCCTGTACTGAACCCTGAGCGTGACACACATTCCAGCCCTCAAGGCTGCTGGCCACCTTGCAGAGCCATTTCGGACAGGCCAGGAGGGACCTGGGAGGGGGTGGACTTTTGGGGAGGTGAGTGTTATGTATTGAGATATGGGGGGAAAGACATGACATTTGTCAAGGTCTTCAACTTGAAGGGGCTTCTTTCCTGCTGCTTCAACAGGCTTTACCACTCTTCTTGGAGTAGGGTTTGCTGCAGGTGAATGGACAGGCAATGCTTTTTATTCACCATCAAAAGGTGAATCCGAGCTTTATTTGGCACTTAGGTGATTCTGGAAGCCCCTTTCTGAATTTTCACCCTGGACAGTATCTCTGTGTCAGAGATATAAATTTTTAAATCCTGGTTGACCTTTTTGTGTAAATGTATTTAAAGGAGAAACATCCTAGCAATCTATCACAAAATGTATAAGATTTTCATTCCTGTGGTGTTGCTACCAGAAAGAGAGGGAAGGACTGGGCCCCTGGAGAGATGGAAGTTGGAAGGCAACCAAAAGAAGAAACCTGGGCTGGGAGACAAATGTAGGCAATGCCAAAGGTCTTGTCTAGCAGAACCGTGTTTACTCCCAGTCACCTGAGGTAAAGGAAGCTCCCAGAACATCTCTTCATGTGGCTACAAACTGATTTGGGGGTGTTACTGCTGGAGTCAGATATTTATAACTTTCTCATGATTCCTTAAGAACAGACTGTAAATTCTGTAATTCTAATCTCCATAATCACTTTGCTGTGTACCTGTCCACCAGCAACCTCGCTGGGTCATCATCTGTGCACTTGTGTTGATGCCCACTCTATACGAGGTAGGGAGGATAAGTAAGACAGCATACGTGCCATGTGTGGTACAGGTTACGTGGCACAGGCCTGGTGATCATCTGTTGTTGTTAGGTGCTGTGGAGTCGAATCTGACTCATGGCTACCCTCATTGGGTTTTCAATGGCTGATTCTTTAGGGATTGTTTTGAGAGTGGACTGCCACGTCCTTCTCCCAGGTGATCATTAGATATCATCTTCATTCTTTTCTTCTAAGGCAAGATCAGGTGAAATTCGGCTGAACTAAAATTATGTCTTTTGGCCTGAAAACCAATAAACTCTGAGTTCTTTTGAGATAGCTCTGTTCAAGTCTGGTGCCTGATAACTTGAGAAGAAACATCTTTTTTGTTAAATTTCACAATTAGCCTGGGTGGAGGGGAAGAAAAGAAAGAAGGTATATTCTTTTTTATAACTTTGGATTAAGTCAAAATAAGAAATACATGAATTGTCTTTTTATGGTATATGGTATGGAATAATAAGTGAAAGCTCTTGCATTGATTTTTGAAGAATCTGTGACTTTTTGCTTAAATAATAAGCAATAAAAGCTACAATTAACTTTCTCTAAGAGATTTCTTTAGGATTTCAATGCCAACAAATGAGTCAGAGAAGAATGCACAAGTTAATAGAAATGATGTACCTACTGAGTGTGGAATAATAATTGCAAAGACCTGCCTTACTTGATAGTATCCTATTTCTGACTTCAACCATGTGATCTGAATGTCTGATAGTCATTCTCCAAGCCTCATAGAGATTTACCCTTCCCTGTCCCATAGGTCAATATAACTGGCTGCCTTGATATAGAGAAAGATGATTAGCACAAATAGATGCAATAAGTCTTCCCCAGGGCCAGTCTCTTAGAGCCCTGGCAACAGCTCGCCATGCACAGATTATAGACAGAACAACCTGGTCTCCATTGCCCTCACACTCTTAGGAGTTCTTTGGTGTCCTCCACCAAGCTTCTCTCCCTACTTCCAGGCCAACTTTCTCATGCAGAGACATTTATCTACACAGCTCATGTCAGGGATTCATCCATTTAATACTTATTTATTGTACCCTAAAAGAAAAATTATTCACCTGACATTTACAAAGTATGTATGACAATGAAGACTTTATTCAAGACCATTTGCAGGAGGGGTCAAGGCTATTGTAATAGGGGAGAAAGATTGAATTCAACTCTGAATGCAACAAGGCCAAGTGGGGATTTATAGCCAACAGGAGGATGAGAGATTGGATAGAAAATTACTAAGAGGAACTTGGTTAGGTGTCAAGGATAGAGTGAGGGAGAGGAGGAATTTGATTAGATATCAAGGTGGAAGATTTGCAATAAACTGGCTTAGTCGAACTCTTAGCAAAGACTGGGCTTTTGTAGTCTGAGGGCATGGGCCAAAGAAGAGGCTCAGGATGTGGCTACGGTGGAAGTCCTTGCCAATACTCTGTGACTTTTTGTGGTACAAAGGCATCCATAAGAAAGTGACATTTGGTCAAAACTTAAAGAATGTGAGTCAGCCCAGTGAAGAAAAGGAGAAAAAATGTTTTAAATGGGCAGGAAGAGAGGAGAACTATTCTTTTTTTTTTTTTTTTTTTTTTTTTTTGGTACTGGGGGTTGAACCCAGGGCCTCACGCTTGCATGCTCTGCAAGTGCTGGACCACTGAGCTGTACCTCAGCCCATTTTTTTTTTTTACTGTTTGAGACAGGGTCTCACTAAATTATGCAGACTACCTCTGGTCTCGAACTTGCGATCCTCCCGCCTCCGCCTCCCGAGCCACTGGGATTACAGGCGTGCGCCACCAGGAGAACTATTCTTGATTCCATCCATTGCTCAGCCTCCTATTTAAGTCCATATTTTTTCCTTTGATTGTTCTGTGAATGCCGGAGCCAGAACAGGCTTACTGGACAGAGGAGGCAGGGCCTTGTTCCTAGTGTGCAATGAACTGCTGCTCGTGTGGTTTCACTGAGTTTCTCTGGAAATAAGTCTCATTATATAAGAAAAAGAGACTGCAAGCATTTGGGATGAGATCTTATTCTGGGAGCTATAGTACACCTTGTGGGGTATGATTAATTACGGACCTCAATCCAATAAAAGTAGGTGACATTCTCCAAATATTGTGAAAAACAAGTAATGACTCGCCAAAACACACACACGGATTACCAGATGTACCCTAAATGGGGAGGAGCTGATCCTCTCTCCAGTTGAGAATCACTGTGTAAACTCAAGGACTCCAGCAAAGGTTTAATTGCCCTCTTTTATTCGAATTGCAAATTCATTCTGAAAGAACCAGCCTTAGTCTTCATCTACAGCCTCTCAAAGGTTCCCTAGTACTTCAGCTCTCTATAATCACTGTTTACTTGCAGTATTTATGTGTTGCTTCAAGACCAGAGAGCTGTGGGAGTGGGGTGAGGGAACATAAGTGCAACCCATGACTAAAGGAGACAGAAAGGATCTTTCACTTGGGAATGTTGCATGTGAGCCAGAGCTAGGAAAATCATCTTTGTACTTTGGCTAACATGAAATGGATTGGTAATGGCCCATCAGTTTTAGTAGGCAAGGGACATTTAAATTTTTTTCTCTTTACATCTTTGGAAATTAAGCTGCTCATCTTCCATAAATAGCCCCTTCCTTTGAGTGTTTTCCAAATGACAACAATCTTTTTGATTTTTTGTAAGACATGCATAAGCACTGAAATCCCACTATGGCAAAATCCCAAGTCCCAAAATGTTGTACTTTCCTTTGTGTGAGTATTGAGAATATATATGCATTTATATACATAAGCAACGCATTCCCAAAATTCTGTTTTGCTATCTAGAGTGCAGGGTATTTTGGATCTGCTTTGTAGATAAGTGTGTGCTGATTTTTTTTTACAGTATTTCCTGCAGTGTAGCTACTATTAAGTGGCAGCAATAAATAATAACCACTGGCTCTAATTGCTTAGAGAATTGCCAAGTGATAATCTATGATGTAATTAAGTGAAAGAAATCAATGTTTATCTTTAACTACTTCCATAAAATAATCCCCCAGAGAGGGATCAGAGCTTCCATGGGTGAAGTTACCTGATGGAGCACAATTAACTAACCCTCCAAGCACATGGAACCTGGGTTAGGAGAAGCCAACCAAAGTCCTTTGGTTTTCGTTTGTTTGGTTTTGTGTTGTTTGTTATTGTTTTTAAATGAAATGCATTTAGCCTATGTCCATTATTTTATGTCAGTATTATGGTACTAAATGTTATCTTTTGCTTGTTTCTGATTCTTGCAATTAGGTAGAGTGAAATAAAGAGCCTGTGTTCTAACTAGGGGCCCAGAAAGTGACTCTATGGGCACTCCTAGCCCGCTGGTTTATGAAGAGAGTGTAGGGAGAAAACATTGCCTCTCTTGAGGCTCTATGACCTTTCTGATTTGAGCTAAGCTGGGGTGCAATAGATACCTGTGGGAACCCCTCAGGAGAAACCTAGGCTATATATATCAGTTCCTGCCAATTAACACTTATAATAACAGCTTGCACTTTTCTTCTGAAACTTCCAAAAGGGGTGTTCACCTGAAGTCAAACACAGTTTCAGTTCTGAAAGAAGTATAGGTGGGGTTTGCAGGAGGCTTTTGCTTCTGGCCCATGGGAGTATATTTATTCTGATATCAGAATGATGACTGAGCCATTTGTCACAACTGATATTTGTGAACCATCACTGAGTATCAGAGGGATAGATTAAGTCCAAGAATTTTTTCCTAATATACTTGATTTCTGGCAACCAGACTGAGAAATAGTATATTCAATGGCCAGGGTCTTTGTGAGCCTGAGAGCTGTAGAGATTATGACAGCCTTATATCCTTCTGTCTCCAAGAATCCAATAGCCTTGAGGTGTCTTGAGGAAGACAAAATAGTTGAAGGGTGACAGCCAGGGAGAACCAGCCTGCAAACCAGCTGGCAAATTGCATTTCCATCAAGATAGACTATGAAGCTGTCCTAATGATACAAATGTTCTAATGATGTCCTATGGCTCTCTCCTTTTAATCTTTCATGAATATGATTGCTTGCTGCTATTTCAGTGGCTTATGATTAAGAAGGATAGGATTTTTAAAGGCAAAAGGATAAACCAACTTTGGAAACGTAATTAGATTGCAGGCTCTCTAAATTCAGTCTTCATTAAATTTTCTGATGAGAATTACCCATATTTTTGAGGGTTTAGATTTCTAGTTAATATGTAACAAATTGTAAGCCCTTGGGACTTCTCTTGGTCTTAAGATCTTGACAGAATATATTGATCTCTTTATTAAGTAAGGAGGTTTGGAGGTTTCATTGGCAGTAGGCAATTTTCAAAATTAATTAAAATGAAGAGATTTTTGTATATTTCCAACACAAATTATGTGTGACTTCTACAAAATGCAACACTTACAAGGTTGTTTTGTGAATGCACTATTTGCTTCAATTTACTTTGCACACTATTTCCAGTTAGTGATTTTAGAAAGGTACTTCTTGATTGCAAGAATGATTGCAGAACATTACCAAGAGGGAAGGAGCTCAGGAGTATAATATCATTCAAAGCAATGTGGTATCATGGCATGGACACTTTTCAAAAATGCTTTCTCGTCTTATTGTCCAATTTCTTATCCCAAAAGTGATTTTATGGCTATAAGAGCCAGACAGGCAGAGGACAAAGAATATTCTACTTCAAGTAGTTATTACCACATTACCATGAACTTAGTGCAGGATCTATAAATGTCCTTTGAATTCCATTGCTACCCACTTCAGGGGAACAGTTTACTCTTTGTGACGCAGATTAGGCTAATACAATCCTAGTTCCATGCCTAGTGCTGAATATATCTTGTGGAATGATTAATGAATAAGTGCATGCACATAAAATTAATATTTTTGTGATCTTCAAACATGCTACTTTTAACCAGGTATGGTGGTGCAGAACTGTGATCCCAGCAACTGGGAAGGCAGAGGCAGGAGGATCGCAAGTTCAAGGCCAGAGGCAGACTGCGTAACATAGACCCTGACTCAAAATAAAAAAATAAAACAGGGGCTGGGGATGCAGCCTAGTGGTAGACCACTTGCAAAGTATGTGTAAAGCTCTGGGTTCAACCTCCAAGAACCACAAAAAAAGTAGTAGAAGTAGTAGAAGAAGAAGAAGAAGGAGGAGAAGGAGGAGAAGGAGAAGGAGAAGGAGAAGGAGAAGGAGAAGAAGAAGAAGAAGGAGAAGAAAGAAGCAGCAGCAGCAACAGCAGCAGCAGCAGCGGAAACACAGCAGCAGCTAGTTTTGTATGGGTGTGTGTCTGTGTGTGGGGGCATCACGACTTGTGAAATCTCTCTTAAGTCTTTGGAAGAAAGTCTGAGGTGCCTGGCAACCTACCACCTGTTTTCAGGTAATAGATGTCAAAAGGCTCTGGTCTGAAAAGCTTTAGTTGGAGATAGAATGACCAAAATGAAAGTAGTAAAATTGAAGCTTATTTAGCTATATTAAGTGTTTGTTTGCATTCTTAAGACTCTTCCTGGTTTTTACTTTTCTGATGCTCTTAGCCAAGGGAATTACCAGAATAGACAAGTGTGAAATTAATTTTTCATACTCATTTAGTAATGGATGGAATACTTATAGCGCACTTCCATTGGAGTGGAGTTTTTGTTTTGTTTTGTTTTTTAATTCTACTGTTCCCTAAAGACACTGGCTCAATCCTCATCCAGATTGCTGAATGAAATAAATCCTTTCCTCACTTACATTTCAGGCTGTCAAAAAGTGGTGTTCTGGGACTAGTTTGTTCCCAATAGGCTAAAAATATTTTGATCTATCATCTATCGGTCTGTAAATCTCTGTCTAGCATTTATTATTAACTGTATTAGATTATCATTTTCTCACTGATATTATTCACACCCACACTAACCTTGAGTGAATCCAGGCGTAGCCCTTTCTCAAATCAAAATCAAATCTGTGCTCAGCATGGTAGCTCACACCTGTAGTTCCAACAACTTGAGAGGCTGATGTGGGAGGATCACTTAAGCCCAGGAGTTTGAGAGCAGCCTGGACAACAGAATGAGATCAGAGTGAGAAAAAACAAACAAACAATAACCATAAAAAACCCTCAAAAAATAAATCAGAACAACAACAACAACAACAACAACAACAAAATCAAATCTGAAAGCCTAGTTTTCTTTCTTCTGCTTGGATCTATGTTGTTGTTGTTAGGTGTCGTCAAGTCGGTATCCGACTCATAGTGACCCTCATAGGGTTTTCAATGGCTGACTGTTTCGGGATTGCCATGGGAGTGGATTGACAGGCCCTTCTCCCATTTTTGTGGTGCTGGGAATTGAACTTGGGACCTCCGAGACTGCAGCGCAGCGCTCTACCAGCTGAGCTAAATCCCAGCCCCCACTTGGATCTATGGGACTCAGTAATATATTGTCACATACTCTATTAATAAAACTCAGGGTGGAAAGTGCTTCAGGACACACACATCAGGTGTCAGTAATTAGCATGAATAGGGAAATTTACCCACCAGTAAGCTCACAGTGGGTTTTGTCTGCTTTTAGTGTTTTATAACTTCTGGGCAGGTTGATTAGCATGCCTGCCCTCCTTCCTTCATTAAGAAATCATTTGTGGAGCTTGTACTATGTGAAGGTACTGGTGACTGCAAGGATTCAGAGGCAAATATGCCATACTCCCAACTCTGATGGAGTACATAGTCTCAGCTAGAGAGATAAATATTCACATGATGTGAATAGGTTGGGAAATATTCTCTCCTGTGGATGTGTACCAGCTTATGGCGGCTTTCATCACATTTGATGGTGGGAATGCAGATCACACCAACTCATGTACTCTAGGCACCCCAATATGGAGTCATGTTAATATTCCTAAATATTGTGTGCTGCTGTGCTGGGTGCCAATCCTTACTATGTAATAACCAGGCACAACTACAACCCCTCAGACTCACTTCCTGCCTGATAGAGTTCCTCTTGTCCTTTGTGATACCACTGTCCTTCCCTCTTCACACCCATACCTGGTCAGTACCTAAGTTCTGGGTACCACCCCTGGCTGTTCTCACATCTGTCATTTCCTTATAGCCTGTGTATTACAGTCACCTCTTGCTAATTGGGCTCCACTCCAGACCCCTGCCTCCACACCACAGAGGCCCAGGGGCCATCACTGCCCTCCTCTGCCTGAACAGGCAGGAGTTCTCCTTGCAGGCAGACTGGAGATGGATCACACCACACTTCTGACCTTATTTTAATATTCCTGTCCACTGGCCCCATAACACAGACAAGTTTGTCATCATTCCTAATCCCTAATGGGATGCTCTCAGTTCACACTGATAAAGTTTATGAGTTTATGAGGCTCCTTCTGCCCTTCTTTCATGTCCAGTGTCTAAACCTTCCCATTCCTCATGTACCAGTTGAAGACTTTCTGAAAATCCCCAGGCTCAACTGATTTCTCCTTCCTGTAACCCCTAAGCTCTTTGCAACTCTTATTATTATCTATCTGATATCATGTTTACTCACAGAATAATGAAAACCATCATGACCATGACTATCAGCACCTTCTAGGCATCAATCTGAGCCGGTTGCTTGAGGAAGGCTTTATGTGTATTATCTTACCTTGTTGGTATCACTGAGGTGGGTACTGTGATGCTCCCACAGATGAGGAAAGTGAACCATAAAAAGAGAAAGCAACTTGCTAAGCTCCCATAGAACAATCAGGATTTGGATCTGAATCTGCCTAACTTCAAACTCTATGGTTTAGTGACTGTACTTTATGCCTCCCCTCCATATTTTTTTCAGGTCTTCTAGTGGTACCCATCTACTAGTAAAAAGTGGAATAAATATCCTTTTATCTTTGTGTCTTCCACAAAATAAATCTTCATTAAATATTTGAACAAATGCCTATGACTCCTTGTTCAGTCCCAAGTATTTCCAAATTATTAAAAAGGAGACACTAGTAAGAAATTGCATTAACTATTGAAATAAGCAGACACACTGAATGTTAATTTCATTCTCTTTAATTCTTGGGTGATTTAGAAACACAAGGACCAAATGTGATAAAATATTGGTTTTCTTTCTTTGAACCATTTATTTGGTTTGGGTTTTTTTGATTCAGGATCTAGCTTTGAACTTATGCTGGCCTGAAATTATGCAGGTAGCCCAGGCTGGCCTCATATTCATGATCCTCCTGTCACAGCCTCCAGAATGCTAGTATTATAGACATGTGTCACACTTAGCTCAAAACATTTCTTTACTTAAACCAAAGAATTAAATAGAGAAATTAACTATAGTGAGTTTTGTGCATGTTCACACACACACACACACACACACACACACACACACACACACGATTTATATTTCCTGAAAGAAACACAAATGAAAAATTGGGCAGATTGGAATTTGAAAGCTCTAGTTTCAAGGCTCATTCTAAAAGGAGAATGTGAATACTCTGCATTCTGGTGTCTACATCCGGAGATGGATAAGCCTGCCAGAATTGGTCTGCAGAATAGCCTCTTATCTCCGTGTTTTGCTCGAATAAGAGAACATTATCTTCACTATTTTCATCCTATTTTGCTATCCTATCTCAAAGTCAAGGCCTTGTTCTTAGACAAGAATATTACCTTTTGTGTTCTGTCCTCAGTAAACAAGGTTAGGTTGCAGCAGAGGACTGTTTGTATAGTTGCTATACTTGATAGAGATAGACAACATTTGCAATGACTAGTTGTTTTTGCAACATATATGCCACTTTAGTCAAATTTCTGTGACCTGAAATGAACCAAAATTTCTGAAAATAGATGAAATCCTGTCACTTATCCCTTATCTAAAACTCACATTTGGGAACTTAACCTTGTATGTTAGCAGATGTTGAATAATATTCAATACATTATCCTGTTTGTCTGATGCTGAGGCTCTGAAGACAAACATTCTTACGATACAACTACTAATATCAATAGGCACGTCATTATTCTGGTATTACAAAGAATTATATTATAATGCTAACATAAATCCAAAAGTTTTCTGTACTAAACAGGATACAATGAAACAAAAAAAAATGAAAATTTCCTTGCAAAGTTTTCTCTTTTTTCTGTGTTTTCTTGTTTAATTTACTTTATTCTTCTTTATGTCTTTCTCTTACTCCCTCTCTCCCCTTTCTCTTTCTCTTCTTTCCTCCCCCTTTCTTCTTCCCTTTGTTCCTAGTTCCTCTTGAGAACATGAACTTCATCAAATCATGTAATGCAGAATTAAATCCAGGATTCTGTTCTCTGGGTGATCATTCTTGTTGAGAAAATTTTGTCTAATTTCACTTTCTAGCCTGCAGCTGTACCACCGTGGCATCCTATCCTATCAGATCTCAGAAGCTAAACAGGATTGGCCTGGTTAGTACTTGAATGAGAGACCACCTCGGAATACCAGGGTCTGTAGGCTTGGGAGAAGGACCTGGCAACTCACTCCCAAAAAACAATCAACCATTGAAAACCCTATGAATAGCAGAGAAGCACTAACAATACTGTTTAGCCTGTTGCATGTAGGATCACTATGAGTCAGATACCGATTCAATGGTACCTAACAACAACAATTTCACTTTCTAGCTAAGATTCAGGATAGTAAATTTAAGATTAACTTCTTGCTACTATTCTACTATGGCAAAGCCAAACATTTTTATTAGCATTCTCCTGAAACCTAATATTTTCAGAACTCAAGCTTGATTTTTCTTTTTGCATTTTCCCATTGAGGAAGGATTGATTTCCCTAGGACCACAATGACACACAGAACAATGACATTGTCCAGCTAAAATCCAAATTGCATCATAATTATCAGAACTCATTTGAGTAAATACATCACGTGAGTTCACATCCCCCACCACTTTTCAAAGACCATCAAGCCTAGAAAGTGAGAAATAGGTTCACTTGAACTCAACGCAGTTGAATTTTGCATGCTTTTTGATCTACCTGGTAACATCACTAACACTAAAGCACCAGGACCAAGAAAGGTTTCCCTACAACTCACGCATGTACAAGTACTACCTCCCTTTGGGATGTGCTTTTCACTTCACAAAGCTCCTTTACAAATTTCTTTTTGTGAAATGCTCAAAACAGCCTCTACTTGAGGAACAGGAAGTAGCCCCTTGATGAACTTCACTCTTCTGTGGGTGTTTGCATGCATGGTGAGTGGCAGAGGCAGGATGTCAAGCCCGGTCACCTCCCTTGAGTAGAGACCTATTTGCCATTATATCAAAAGGGAGCTCTTCCTTTGCCCAGAGGCCAAATGCATGAGAGGAATTCCAGCAGACACATTTTCCTCTCCTCTTGGCTGAAGCAGCAGTATCTTTTAAGAGGGAAAGCAAGCTCCGTAAAGGGGAGAACCACACAATTCTCACCTTAGTGACTAACTCTGAAAAGAGTTTCAAATGGGACAAAGAGATAAAGAAGTATGCACAGGTGCAATGTTTCTGCACCTGTGCTGAGATGTAGGCCCTTGGAGGAAAACTATACAAAATCACTTGGTGATTTATGATGGATCTTAAATATTTTTCTAAGGAAAAAATAATAAATGCTTAATCATACTAAGTGTTTGGTCAAGTGATTACAACACAGAAGTGGCAAATAAGCTTTAACTATTAGTATTAATGACTTCTTGGTAAACACAAAAAATGAGTGCTGTGATTTCAGAATTGATTAAGATGTTCCCCCTTGCTCCTTCTGAGAATGAGTGTCACTTACAACCCCATCATACCTCTACATGGTCACCTGATCACATGTGACCTCTTTTTTCTTATATGAGTCAAGCCTTGGAATCTAGGTCTTGGAATCTCCACTAAAAATTCATAGCACTAATGGGTCACTTTTGGAAACCTGAATATTTTCTCATTGATAAGAACTTACCATTTTCAATTATTTTGTATCTGATTTATATTAGATTTTAAAACCTCACATAGCAATGTTGGGTACTCAAAAACTAAAGTAGAACCTAAAAATGAGTAGGAATAGTAATTCCTAATCTCTAATTGCTTATAATATAATGAAATCTCTATGATAAACTTGTTAAGTCCTAATTAATATAAAATCCTTTTTCTAGAGAAAAATTTAAGTTTTCTCTTCTCTGGTAATGAAATTCTTTATATTCATTAGCAATTTGCAGTTCACATTATTCTTCCACTTACATCATTATACTAGAACTTAAAATTATCAAGCTAAACTCATGTTCCCCATAACTAACTATATAAATCCTATGCAAAGAATAGAACGGATAGAAGTAAGTATTTTTTGTCTGTTATTTCCTTTGGATACAAGTGTTAAAGTACTCTGATAGAATTGTGGTAGCTTATTTTTCCTCTGGGTTATTAGAGTTAAACAATATATAAGTCCAAATGAAGTAGTATAATGAAGAAGTTCTGGAAATGTCTTCTAGTCTTATTTTTATAATTTGAATGAAGTATCTGAATTGTTTATGACAATTTTAGCTTGCTTAGGAACTTTGTTAGAATGTGGAGACTTATGATTGCAGGGTACAAACTCTATTAGGCACTTATTGTTAAAAATAACTTATTACTCACAACAATTTTAAATTTTAGAATTATTATGAAGGAAGCACAAAGAGTGATCCTATATGCTGCATCTAGTTTTCCTTATTATTAATATCTTACCTTAGTATAGTGTATTTGTCATAACTAATGAACCAAATTGATATATTACAATTTATTAAGGTACATACTTTCTTTGAATTTTTTAAAATTTTTACTCAAAGGACCACATTATGTTTAGTCCTCGTGTTTCCTTGGGCTGTGACAATTACTCAGGCTTTGCTTATTTTTTGATACATCTGACAATTTTGAGGAGTGTTCATCAGATATTTTGCATAATGTCCTTCAATTAGAATTTTTAAAACATTTTCTTTATGATTAATTTGGAATTATGTTTTGGGGGATGGAAAGTTCCAGAAGTAAAGTGCCATTTTTATTACCATAGCAAGGGTAAATACTATCAACATGATTTATCACTGGTGATGTTGACCTTGGTCCCATGGCTGAGGTAGTGTTCATCAGGTTTCTCCACTGTACAGTTACTCTTCCCTCCCCTTTCCTTACTGTACTCTTTGGAAGGAAGTCACTATGCTCAGCCTATACTTACACAGTGAGGAGTTATGCTTCATGTCCTGGAGGGTGGATTATATACATAAATCATTTAGTCTATTTGAAATTTTCAAAACCTAGGAGGATTCCACAAGTCAAGGATATGATAAACAGGGAAGAGGAACAGTGATAATTTATATGAGGAAGTCATGAACTAAAGAAATCAAGGCAATACTTGCAGCTGATATAAGAGGGAGGGTCATACTCCTCAACAGAGATAAAAGCTTTGTGACTACAGATTGTATTTTATTCACGTTGTTCCTGCTCACTCAGTTCATCTGGAAAAGTGAAACATTTGAACATTGTGAAACTATAATGAGTCCATAATCCTTTTACTTTACTCCTGGGATCTTCTCATGAATATAACACTTCATTCAATGCCAGTGCTGGTTGTATATTTTGGTCTCCAAACTGTATAGAGTAGTTTCCAGGTTTCCAAACAGAATTTAGTGTCTTTTTTTGGAAGAGAATATAAATGGCTATGTGATGGGAAAAGATGTATTTTCTTTGTTGTTGTTGTTAGGTGCTGTTGAATCAGGTCCAACTCATAGAGACCCTGATAGGGTTTTCAATGGTTGTTTCAGGATTGCTTTGGGAGTGGATTGCCATATCCTTCTTCTGTATTTGTGGTATTGAGGATTTCAAACGGAGGACCTCAGAGAGTGCAGAATGGCACTGTACCAACTGAGCTAAACCCTAACCTCATCTCTTATTTAGAGTAATAAAATGAGGAAGAGAGTAAATAATTTGCTAAAGATCTTCATAACTAATTATTTCTATGTTCACCATTAAGCTAGAAGGCTCTCTTGAAGCCTTCCAAAGTTCTGCTTGTTGTCAACATGATGGTTATTTATCCTTCCTTTCTTCTTTGATCTTTCTATTGTATTTAACTTTGTTAACTACCTTCTCGTATTGAATAGCTATTGCTGCATAACAAGCTATCCCAAAACTGAATGGTTAAAAAAGCAGTCATTTATTATTGCTCTTCTACCTAGGGGGCAGCTGGAGTTTATTTAGGCTGGCTTCACTTGGGTGGCTGGCTCAACTTCTCACGGAGATATGGCAATTTAGCGGGGTGTCCTGTTCAGAGTGTACTCATCATTCTCCTCCATTCAGTATGCTAGCTGTGGCATGTTTTTATCATGAACATAGCAATAAGACCAAGAGAAAAAAAAAGTGACATTTGAGGTTTCTTCTTAAGAATGAGGCTCAGAATTGGTATCCTGTCATGTCTGCCTACACACATTGTTAGTTAAGGCAAGTCACATGGGCAAGGAATTGTAGCCTCAAGGAGGCCATACATAATGAATAGTAAATGAAGAATTGGCACCAGTAATGTAGTGATATAGTGTATTATATTTTTGTTTCTTAAAGCATTTGTTTCTTCTCCTTCTTCCCTCTTCTTCCTCCTCTTCCTCTTCCTCCTTCTTCTTCCAAATATGATTCCATCTTGAACCTCTCACCTTTTATTATTTCCTTAATTTCTCTCCTTCAACCCAGGTGCTGTATGTAAGGCTTACATAAGACTCAGCTTTTCAGTCCTGATTTTCTCTCTGTGTGCTCTTCCTAAGAAGGCTCAGAGTCCTTGATGCTGGAAACGGAAATGACCATTTCCAGTTTACCATTGGGCATTTCTATATTTCCATTTGCTTAAACTCATAGTGTTTGGTCCCATGATGAACTTCAATCAATATTTCTTCCTAATACAAAGGTGTATCTTCTGAAGAAGACTTGACTTGTTAGATAATAAAGTAAATCTAAGTGCGAAACCAAAAGCAAAACAGAGCCTCAATAAAAAATTACCCTACTTTAGTCAGAAAATGATATGTATAAAAATAAAAAGGGAATATATCTGAGAAAAAATAATAAGAAGAGTTATTAAGAGTCATTTCTTCTGATAAAGTTACAATTTATTTTTAAATCTAGAGATTATATAGGGTGTCATGAATACCATGTTTATATAGTTGAAAGTATGTGTTGTGTGTGTGTGGTTTTTTCCATACAGCAGAGCTAACCCCAGCAAGTGGACTTGAGGGAAGAAAATTTTAGCTTGCCTGCAGCTATACCACTGTGGCCTCCAATCCTGTCAGATCTTGGAAACTAAGTAGGGTCAGGCCTGGTTAGTAGTTGGATAGGAGACCACCTGGGAACACCAGGTACTGTAGGCTTAGGAGAAGGAACTGGAAACCCACTCCTAAAAAGCAATCTACCCTTGAAAACCCTATGAATAACAGAGAAGCATGGCAATGGTGTTTCATCTGTTGTACATAGGGTTGCTATGAATTGGACATTGACTCAAAGGCACCTATCAACAACAATTAGGGCAAATGAATTTATTATGAGGAACAGAAATAGAATGGGTTGTATATTTTTGTCTATTTGTCTCTCCTCTCTCCTGAAAGGCCTTACTCCCCATTTTCCCAACTGTCCATCAAGATCCTGTCTGCTCTTCTAGCCTTATACCAAACCTTCAATCCCTCCAAACCTTTCCTTGACTACTCAAATTCTTTCAATCATTCTTAATTCATGTTGCTATTCTCCAACACCCATCACCCCAACTAGGTTATGGTTCTTTGAAAGTAGAAATAGGACACACTGATTTTTAACTTCAAACATGAAACAGAACACTGAGTTTAAATAGATATTCAGTAAATACTTACTGGCTTTCTGTTCAATCACAGATTTCCGGGTTTCTAATCTGGAGACATTAGGCTTGGTTAGAATTCCAAACCAGACTGGGGTTCTAAGGAGTCTTGATCTTTGATACTAATTTCACGAGACATGGCTTCTGATTTTAATAAAAACATAAAGGAAGTAGCAGATTTTGCCATCACTTGCCATCCAGGCTTACATTTCCAACTCACTGAAGAAAAACACAGAATTTAGAGATCTTCCAAGAGCTTAGATTTATAGTTCAGATAATTTGCAGGGTGAAATATCAGAGAGAATATGTCATCATCTCTTCATGTCTGAAAACTATTTAAAACAAAAATCAGCAGGTGAATGGGAATATAGGCTATGGAGGAATACATATAACACTCAAGAACTATTGCCCTAGTTTGTATTCAGGTCTGCCTGTTGTCATAGTTACTGATGTAATCAAAGCAATTTCCCTCCTGAATGACATTCTGCAGACCTTCATGAAAATAAGCTATTCTTCTTGCTTTATTTTTCACTATCCGTGAATTGAAGTTAAAAAACAGCACCAAAGGCAAGGATATTTTTACAGTCTTAGCAAGATTTTAAACATAGAAAAGGAATAAAATTATTTAATCTATAAGATGCAACTATACGAATACATGAAAAAATAGGGGAAAGGAAAAATCAGTGAGAATATAACCCATGATTGCATATGATTTTCATTAAATGTTAATTAAAATCCCTACTTTTTCCCTTTTGTTCTTTAGTTTATTCTGTTCTGTAAAATATGTAAGATGAAGAATATATGAGCAAAAGTGGTTTATTAGTTGCATAAGGGTCCAGTTCTTACCCTTAAGGATGATTAGAGCTCTGGGAGGGAGGGTGATGAGTAAGGGATGTCTTTCCACAAAATGCACAGGTGCCATGGTGGAAGCAGAATACAGAGGGCCATGAGAAGGCAGAAGAGTGACACCTCATTAAGTCTGGGGTGCTGGGAGAGTCAGACCAATGGGAGGTATCTATCCTGGGAATCTTGAAGCACTGTTTCTGGGAACATAGCAAATGTATTTTCAGCAGTTCTGGGTACAAGAGCCCAATGCAACTTTGCAGGCTGGGCTCACAGAGCAGAAGCACGAGGACACCAGGACGCAGTGTGCTGTCACCTGCCTGTACTCATCCATGACTCTCCTTTCTTCTCTGGCCACAGGAACTCCTTCACAGACATCCTCCGTGCCATCCTCCTGTCTTTGGAAGTCCTTATTGAAGATCCTGAGCTACAGATAAATGGCTTCATTTTAATTATAGACTGGAGTAATTTTTCCTTCAAACAAGCCTCCAAACTGACACCCTCCATCCTTAAACTGGCCATTGAAGGGCTGCAGGTATGTTCAACAAATATGCAATATCAGACTGTGTGTGACAATGTACTTTTTTCTTCTTATTGCAACCAAAGTAATATTTGTCCTTTAGAATGGAAAAACAAAATGTGGAAAAATTCATCTGCAAACGCTCTACATTTTTACCTCAGCTTTAGTTTAGATGTTTGTTTTTTTAATTAGCCTTCATTTTCATTAATAACTCTAAATTGTTGCTACCACAGGTACAAATTAGCTACCATAGCAATAATGAATAAAGCTCTGGGATGCTTGGCTTAATCTATCAGAGAGTTCAGAGAAATTAAAACTAGGAAATGTCTGCTTTGTGTGCATGTCCTACACAGAGATGGCATGGGGGCTTTCCAGGGTTTCCAGAAGCATTTTTATGCCCCAGAAATGCACCCTGCAGACTATCACTTCCCAGAGCGTGATGTGCTGCAGTATTTGTGCCAACGTGGGTCACTTCCCTGCAAACAAAGGAAGCAGGTGACATTGCCTCCTGCTCGTGTGACCAGTTGTCAGGACTGGTCCTTTGAAGTAGGGGTCTTTGTACTGTGTGGAGGTTCAGTGGCTCATCTCTAGGGGCTCTTCTACTGTTTAAGAATCAGTGATTCTGTGGAAAGTAGCTCAGAGAGGCAATGCTGCTTTGTTTCCCAGTGGCACATTATCATAATACCAAATTAAAGACACAGTTTGAGGATATTCAGAATTAACAAACAGAAAACTCATATCCCTTCTTAATTGAGTAGGAGGATTGACTGAACACAGTGCTCCCGCAGCCCCAATAGATGGCAGTTATGTGCAGCTGTGTATATAGCAAAATACAGACATTGGACAATTCTTAGATCAAGCAATCATTCCTCATGTTCTTCATGTGTTCAATCACCCATTATAGTCTCATGCCACAAGTAATTGGGGGGCCTATTTCTTAAACTATCCATAATTGTCCCCCAGCAAACATAGCACCTTGTGGTCTCTGAGAAATATGTGTCTGTTGAATGGATCTTATTTTATTAAAATGTTTTCCCATTTCCCAGAGAAGTAGAGCTGACATTTCAGAAAAGGAACAACAAGTACATATTAAATGTCCCAGGATTGCCACACTGTCCTGGGTGGCCACATCATGCAGTGAATTGAGGGTATATTCTGAGAATGTCTTCTGCCTTGGCTTAAACTCTTGATAATAGACTTGTACATTCTTGACTATCAGTCATTTTCTTTCAGCTCTGACTCTCTTTCCCCAATGTCTTCTCATATCAGCCCCTGAACATCCCATCTCTCCTTAAAGTTTTTATCAAAGGGAATTTTTAAAGAAGCTCCAAGGTTTATCTCAGGCTTGTAATTAGACTGACCATATTGCCAGGAATTTCTGTACAAGCTTCATATTATCCCATCTTTTTCAAAAAAGATAATGTGTTATACGTATAAGTAGCTGTGATTCAACTTCTATGCCTTTATAAGATTTTCACATAGATTGGGAAGAAAAATGTGTCCTTTATCTGATCCTGTGTTCCAATTTTTCTTTTTGAAAATGCAAGGATTACATAATATGTCCCTTGCTAACCTCACTAGGCTGATGTGGGTTCTTACTGAGTTAATGTACATGAATGTGCTTTGAAAGGCAAAGTTATACATAAATGTAAGCTGGTGGGGCAAGGTGAGTCCCATCTGGGTCTTCATTTGTCATATGCCAAGGTCCAAAATAAATTACATAGAGTCCTATAGGTCCAGTTCAGGGAAAATCTCTCCCAGGTGGAAGGGAAATACAGGAGGCCAGAGTCAGAGAGGAGAAAAGGTGCATGCTCGCATGGTGTTCCAGAACAGGGGCTCCCCTTTTGTAAGGCAAGATAAGCACCCATTGATGTGAAGAAGCACCAGACCATTCCTGGCCATTCCTGGCACCCCCAGAGACCTTTCTTCAACACAGGGATTGTCCCTATCTCCACATGGCCATGAATCCTTCTGCTACCTTGAAAGAAAGCATACCTGATACTAAGCAGAATTCTCCCCTTTGTGGTCACCAGTGTTATGGAGAGACAGGTCTCCCTTTGTTAGCCGCCAAGTCTCAAGAGAAATTCCATAACACCACTGGCAAACTCCAGTGAAGCAAGGGAAAGGCGAACATCACACAAAAGGCCAACTTCAGTGAGAGATGAGAAGCCCTGCATCTCCTTCCCCTCCTGAGAAAGATCTGAAGAGGCCAGGGTGTCCTCTGGGCATGCGGAGGTCATGGGAGGGAGCACCTATGTTCCACTGCCCAGAGCTTGCTCTCTCTGCTGGCTTGCTTTTTGTTGGGTCAGTCTGGGAAAGCAGCCTTGTTGGGGGAATAATCAGACCACTTTGGTGGTCAACCATCTGGTTTGGGATTTTAGCTGTTTATAGGATTTGTCTAGGATGACATGTTGCTCAAGCCCTGGAGAACGTGGGGCCCTGAGTTATGTGCACAGGTAATACAACCCCTCCTACAGGGAGAAGAGTGCGGCATCTCAGATGGTTCACTGTTTGGGCCAGTGAGAACCTTAGGTCAGTTTGGGTCAGTCCCTGCTTTGCATTGCAACCTGATTCCAGAGTCCTGAGATTTAGTCCAGTTTTCCTGGTTCTTAGTTCTCCCTGAAGACAATTGTTCAAGACAATCTTGGCTGACTAATTGTTGCTGTTGGTTTCTCCAGGGAGCAGACTCTGAGGTGGAGACTAATACGCAGGGGCTGTTAGGCAATGCTCTTAGGCCAACAGGTACAGAAGAAGCTACAAAAGAATGTTTGGTGGCAGAAGTAAAGATGGATTCAGTCACGTCCTTTGAAGGCCTCAGGTGTTGTGGAGCTAGGGTGACTTCAGAGTCATCTCCAAGTTGGGGTCAATGGCCTAGGCCTTTAGGGTCACACTTTGTTCAGTCCCTATGTACCACATGCCCTGGGAAGGGGTTGTGAACTTGGTCAAAGTGGCTCTCTTCAGCCTGAGGACCCACAGGGATCTTGTCTGGCAGTCCTGTCAGTGTCTGGGGTAGATATATCAGCATCTGCTGCAATAAGCTATAAGTATTTGGAATGTCCCACAATGCAATATCAAAGAGATTTCCTTATTTTAGGTCTGGAAGTATAACTGTTTTCTTCTTGGTTACATACAATCCCAATTAACCCCAAAGATGAGGTGATAACAGGTAATATTGAGGTGAAGAGCTAGCAGCTCAGTGCCAATCTCCTATTTGGGTCTACTGGTCATACTTCCATGTTTCTGAAGGCAATTATTGTGGGGCACCATGGTGCAGGCCTGTAAGCAACTTGGAAGGCTGAGGCAGGTGGATTGTGAGTTCGAGGCCAGAGGCAGCCACCTAATAAGACTGATTCAGAATGAAAAAACAAAATAGGAGTTAGGGGTATGGCTCAGTGGTAGAGCACTTACCTAGCATGTGGTATGCCCTGGGTTAAACCCCAGTACTGAAAGAAAAAGAAGGTAATTAGCTTGCCTCTGACAACAATCATCATTTTAAAAATAGCATGTGCATAGGATTTTGGTTAGGTGCTTCATGGCTGAAGACCATTCTTTAAGAGGATTATCAGACTTTTCACATAAAAAGTTACCCTGTATCAGCCAGTTACAAAATGTTAATAGTATGCTTATTGTATATTGTTCCCTTTAGAGCAAAGTTCTGAGAAAATGTCATTGTTTAGAATATTAAATTGTATCAGTACCTTAAATATTCTATGACTATTATTCCATAGAACTTTAGTGAAAAGACTAATTTTGAGAAATTATTTCCTCCTGCCTTGCTTTTGGATCTTTAAATGTGGTCAATAATGTCTAAAAGAGCCATTGTATCTGTTGGTTACAACTTGTTTAAATTTTAATCATACTTAAAGTAATATTTATACCACAATTTTAATATAACACAACATTATTATTCTCAGTCTGCTGAGGAATTCTGGCAGAATGAGCAGCACACTGAAGTCCTGCTTTTGAGCTTTATAATGTTTCCAAAATCAATTTTTGGAATTATTTCTTGTGAATTTCTGCAGTTCAACTATTACATCAGCACACACTGTTTATCAATGTTGAGCCAACACAGACACTCAGAAAGCTTATTGTGCTCAAGCATTATACATAGGAAGAACTATAGCCTTGCATTCTGTAGGCTATTTACAAAATATGTATTTAAGGACCCAGATATTTGTTACGAGTTTAGAGAACCTTGCTTTTTACTCAATGGAGGAAATCCAAGAAGCAATGGGGCTTTGGTTTTGTTTGTTTTGTGTTTGTTTTTGTTTTTTCTGTCTCATTTCCATGTTCATGTCATCATTCTCTAGCCAATCTAGACAATTTATCAGTTCATTAATTCTTTATTCAAGGTTTACCATGTAGCTCTTTTCTGTTAAAGATGTGTTCATGGTATTTGCATCAGCTTTGATTCAACTTCTCCTAAATCATTGACCCAGTCTACTAGAAAACAAGGTTCATTTCCTTTCCAGCCTTTTCCACCTTAAGCTTAATAATGATTTTTCAGCACCTAAGCCAGGTGGAAGGGATTTGGAGCAGTACTGTGAGACTTGGCCACCTCAAATTACCTATTTCCTTTCAGCCTTCTTGGTTATATCCTTTCAGACTTGCTCCATTCTATTTGGCCTTCTTCTTACTCTCAAGGCATATGGTGTGTTCACTTGCCCTGGGGAATCCAATGTGCTATATTCATGTCAGTCTGTCACATCAGTGAGCAATGTGACAGTTCCTGAGCGTAAATGAATGGATTATGTTGAGATTAGAAATTTGGAAAGGCAGGTTGGGCAGATGAATTTCAATCAGTGTAGACTCACTCCTACTTTATAATCCATATCTCAGGGATGCACACATTCTGACTCACAATATATTCATTCTACATGAAATACAGGTCAAATATTCTTCTAATAGGATTATAGGAGAGGACAAATGTGACCTGGCCTCCAGAAGCATACATTCTAGGCCTTTCCTTCACAAAATGTAGTCCCCAGGCCAGCAAAATCAGTATCAGCAGGAGCTGGTTAGAAATGCCAACCCTCAGGATGTTTTGAGTCAAAAGCTGCATGTCAACAAGGCCTCTACATGGTTTGTATACATGCTAACGTTTGAGAACACATGGCAGGATGGTACAGGGCAATGGATCTTGACTTTAAGCACATCTAACTTCCCTCTAGGGTTTGAGACAAGCCCCATCACTGGACTTTGCCACCAGTCACTCATTCTGTGGCTCTGGAGCAGAGTCCAAAGGTTTATTGTCCCAAAACATTTCCATGTGCTCCTGCTGCTGGTACAAAGCACACTCTGGTGTGGGTGAAGGCTTCAACCCTGGTTCTGCACTTAACCTCAGGCAAGTCATTTACTCTGTAGGTCTCAGTTTCTTTATGTGTACAATATGGTATCATAATAGTACCTATTTCATAGGTTTAGGGTGGACGTTAAATAGTACATGAAAGGTGCCTGCACATAACCAGTGCTCACTGAACCCTTGATTATTAGTGAAAGAATGAAGAAGCCACTCTTCTCACTAAGCTCTTGTGATTGTAAAACACTCATATAAATGAGATCTCTCTGTATCACTCCAGCTCTGTAAGTCCAGATCTCTGAACACTAGGCCTGTTTGCTGGCCCTATCCAAGGAAGATTCTTATCTGTGCTCACCATAGCTGATGATGTAGGCCTGGATCAGTGTCACTTGCCTACCCAGCGGAACTTGAGTTGCCTCCCTTTCTATTCATGTAGTGTGATTCTCTTAATTATCACCCAGCAGTGGAAGGGTGAATCCAATCCCAATGCCTTGGAAGTTGGATGACTAATGTGACTGACATTCACCTCTTTCATCTTGTAGGACTCTTTTCATAAACAGCATTCATAGCATCTTTTATTGATTCTTACAGTTTTCATGTATTAAAGAATATTAGGAATGGCTTGAAGAAAAAGGATCTTTGCATTTTGACAAAAAAGCTTATTAATTCATGCTTTCTAAACACTCCACATATGCTTGAAGAACACTTTCCTCTAAGTAAACTATATTTTATCTTCTCAGGCCACAAAGCTGTAATTTTGAATTTGTGATAGTACAATATGTTATTATGGAAACATTAGAGGAATAAAATATCTCCTCTAATGCTCTACCTTGTTAAGTGTCAATTAAATTCAGGAAGATAATTAGAGCTAATGATACTCTGGTGATCTGGATGGCAGACAATATGGTCCATTTAAAATAGTTCCAATTAATAGGTCTATCTCTGGCATACTTTTGATAAATGGCGTTTCCAGACTCTTATGCATTATAAACATAGCCCATCTTCCAATTCAATTCCTGAAGAAGTAAGCACTAAGTCTTTAATTCTAGGTAGTTACAAAGATAAACAGACACAGCATCTGACCTCAGGAAGGACATGGTGCAAAGTGAAAGAAAATCTACAAACAAATGATGAAAACAGTGTGCAGAGAAGGAGAGATGCACCAAGTCAACAGAATCCCAGATGACAAATCAAATGCAACTATGAGGAGTCAGGAAGAATACCTTTGGCGATACCACACCCCTGCTGATTATTAGTTTATTAGTGTGGAATAGACAAGGGAAAACAAAGGGAAAGGAATTTTAGGGAGTGGAGATAAGATGGACAAAGACACAGACATAAGACTTAGCTCAGTAAGAGAAAGAAACAGAATTAATTTCATATCCTGGAATACACAAGTGCTAGGAAAGGAGTTTGTATGCTCACATGCCATGGTATGGAGCTTGATCTCTTCCTATAGACACAGGGAGCCACTGAATCTACCAAAGTGAGATGGAAGCACAGATTTACATTTTCCCATAGGGTTAATTTGGTGGCTATGGATAGGACAGCTTCAAAGGCTGGGGAATCAATTAAGTCAACTTCAATAATTTGAGTAAGAAAAGATAAGAAACTAGGAGTAATAGAAGGGATTCAATAACAAAATAGAAGCAAGGTAAGGCAGTGCTTGGTGACTGGATGCATGGAAGTGGTGGAGGAGGAGTCAGAGGAAAATTTCAGGTGTGAAGCTAAGGTGAATGGAAGATGGTAATGTCAGCCAATGAGATGGTGCAGATAGGAGAGGGCAAGTGTGGGAAATCATGATCATTATTGAGCTCATGAGCTATGGTTTGAATATAATTTGAGTGTATCAAGTGTTCATGTGTTGGAAATTTGGTCCTAAGTATGGTGGTGTAAAGATGGTAGAACATTTAAGAGGTAGGACCTACATAGTTAGGTCATTGGGGGTGCTTCTCTTGGAAGACATTAGTGTAGTTCTTATGGGACCCCGCCTAGCTTCCACAAGAGTAAATTGCTATAAAAGAACATGACTGGCTCCTCTCAGCTCTCTCTAGTTTCATTTCTCACCATGTAATCCCTCTTTTGCACCTTCTCTCACTATGATGCCATCTGACATGATGCATCCAAAGGGGCCCTCAATAGAGCCAAACTGATGGGACCATCTGATATTGAACTTTCAGTTTCCAAAATGGAGCTAAATCAATTCTTTTCTTTATAAAGCACCCAGCATCAGGCATTTTGTTATAACAATAGAAAATGGAATAGAACAGTGAGGCACATGAATTTAAGTTTCTGTAGGATAGCATAATTAGTTTCAAATTTTAATTAGCATATAATATAATAAATTTCATTATGGCATTTTCATACACTTATATTGTGTACTTTGCTCTTGTTGTTGTTAGGTGCCATCAAGTCAGGTCCAACTCATAGCGACCCTATCTACAATAGAACGAAACACTCCCAGCCCAATACCAGCACTATGTCAGTGCTTCTTTGCTATTCATAGGATTTTCAATGGCTGATTGTTTTGGATTGATTCAGCAGTGGGCTGCCAGGTTCTTCTGGCAGTGCTGGGGATCAAATCCAGGGCCTCAGAGAGTACAGAGCAGCACCCTACCAACTGAACTAAACCCCAGCCCATTTTTCTCATATTCATTCCTTTATTACTCCCTCTTGTTGTTCCCGCTATTCCCTTTCCTTTTCAGACAGTCCCCCTTTTACATTCAAGTCCCACACATACATGTTTCATTTTGTTTTTCAAATCGAGGTTCCACACATGAGAGAGAATATGTGGTGTTTTTCTTCCTGAGTCTGGCTCACTTTACTTAAAGTGATGAGCTCCAGTTCTACCTATTTTCCTGAAAAGGATATAATTTCATTCTTCTTCATGGCTCAATAAAATTCCACTGTGTATACATACCAAATTTTCTTTATCCATCAAATTTTCTTTATCCATTCATCTGTTGATAGACACCTAGGCTGATTCTACATCCTGTCTATTGTGAATACAGCTACAATGAACATGGAGGTGCAGGTGTCTTGATGGTAGGTTGACTTAGACTCCTTTGGGTATACACCAAGGAATGATATAGCTGGATATGGTAGTTCTGTTTTTAGTTTGCTAAAGAAACTCCATACTGATTTCTACAATGACTAAACTAATATACACCCCCACTTGCAATGTATAAGAGTGATTTTCCCTCCACATCCTTGCCAGCATTTGTTTTTTGTTTTCTTGATGCTACCCATTCTAATTGAGTTAAGACAGAAACTCAGTGTAGTTTTGATTTGTATTACCCTGGTGGCTAAGGATGTTCAACATTTTTTTCATGTATTTATTGGCCATTTATATTTCTTTGTTGGTCTGTTTGGTTGTGTTTTGTTGTGTTTGTTGTTGTTGTTGTTGTTGCTTTTCCAGTACAAAGAATTAAACTCAGGGCCTTGAATGTGCTAACCAAACACTTCACTACTGAGCTACACTCCCAGGCCATGTTTTATTTTTTATTTTAAGACAAGGTTATACTATGTTGCACAGGCTGCCTCTGGCCTTGAAACGGTGACTGTCCACCCTCAGCTAGGATTATAGGGATGTGTGATGGTGCCTGGCTGTACTTTTTCTTGAGAACTGTCAGTTCATTTCATTTGGCCATTTACTGATTGGGTTATTTGCTTTATTTTGTTTCATTTTTGGCATTTAATTTTTTGAGCTCTTATATATTCTAGATATTAATCCCCTCCCAGAGGTATAGTTGGCAAAGACTTATTCTGTGGGCTCTGTCTTTGTTGTTTCCTTTGCTGTGCAGAAGCTTTATAATTTTATGCAATCTCATTTGTCAATTCTTACTACTATTTCCTGGACTGCTGGAGTCCCATTTACAAAGTCCCTGTCTATGCCTATATCTTGATGTGTTTTACCTATGTTTTCCTCTAGCAGTTTCAAATTTTCAGGTTTTACATTAAGGTCTTTGATCCACCTTGAATTGAGTTTTGTACAGGATGAGAGATAGGGATCTAGTTTCATTCTCATGTGTGGGTATCCAGTTTCCCCAGCAGCATTTTTGGAAGAGTCTCTTTTCTCCAAGGTATATTTTTGTTACTGTTGTCAAAAAATCAGGTAGTTGTATCTGCATTGGTTTGTTTCTGGATACTTTATTCTATTCTGTTATTCTACATGTCTATTTTGTGCCAGTGCCATACTTTTTTGTTACTATGGCTCTGTAGTATAATTAAATGTCAGACATTATAATACCTCTGCACTTCTCTTTCTACTCAGGATTGCTCTGCCTATTTGGGACATTTTATGCTTCCATATGAACTTTAGGATTTTTTATTATATTTCTATGAAGAATGTCATTGCAATTTTGATGGGGATTGCATTGAATCTCTAGATTGTTTTTGGTAATACGTCCATTTTCATAATACTAATTATTCTAATCCATGAGCAAGGGAGAGACACTTCCATCATCTAGTGCCTTCTTCAATTTCTTCATTGTTTTGAAATTTTCATTGTAGAGGTCTTTCACCTCCTGTGTTAGGTTTATTTCCAGTTTGTGTGTGTGTGCGTGCGTATATGTGTGTGTGTCTTGTGAATGGAACTGTTTTCTTGATTCTTTCTCAGCATGTTTATTATTGGTATATAGAAATGTTATGAATTTTTGAACTTTGATGTATCTTTATACTTTGCTAAAAGTATTTATCAGATCTAAGAGCTTTCTGGTGGAGTGTTTACCATCTTTTAAGCATAGTATCCTATCAGCTTTGAACAGGATTAATCTGACCTCTTACTTCCCTATTTGTGCCTTTTCCTTTTCTTTCTTACTCCTCTGGCTAGAACTTTAATCACTATATTGAATAAAAGTGAACAGAATAAATGCTCTTGTCTTGTTCCTGAATTTAGAGGAAATGCTTTTAGTTTTTTCCCATTTAGTGTAATCGTTGGCTACAGACTTGTTATATGTTAACTTTGTGAAGAAATATTTCTTCTTTTCCTGCTTTCTTCATGGCCTTTATCATGAAGGGATGTTAAACTACATCAAAGGCCTCTTCTGCATATATTGAGATGAATATGTGATTTCAGTCACTGAATCTATTTATATACTGAATTACTTTTATTGATTTATATATGTTGAACCATCCTAGCATCTCTGAAATGAAACCAACTTGAACATGGCATGCAATCTTTTTAATGTGTTGTTGGATTTGGTTTGCAAGTATATTATTGAGAATTTTTGCATCTATATTCATCAGGGAAATAGGTTTATAGTTTTCTTCTTATGTTGTGTCCTCTCCTTGACTGGTTTGGGTATCAGGGTGATATTTGCTTCAAAGAATGAGTTTGGAAGCATCCCTTCCTATTCTATTTTATGGAATAGTATGAGGAGCATAGATGTTGATTCTTCTTTAAAGGCCTAGTAGAATTTGGCTGTGAATCTATGAAGTCCTGGGCTTTTCTCTGTTGAGATACTCTTTATAATGGTTCCAATTTCATTCTTTATTATACATCTCTTTAAGTTATTTATATCATCTTGATTTAATTTTGGTAGGTCATATGAGTTAAGGAATTTCATTCTAAATTTTTCATTTTGAGGGAATATGTTTTCAAAGTATTCTCCAGTGACTCTCTGAATTTCATTGGTATCTGTTGTAATCACTCCATTTTCATCTCTAATTTTATTAATTTGAATCTTCTTTCTGTTTCTCTTGGTTAGTTTGGCTAAGGGTTTATCAATCTTGTTTATCTTCTCAACAAACCAGCTTTGTTTCATCAATTCTTTTTATTATTGTTTTAGTCACCAATTCATTAATTTCTACTCTTTATTATTTCTTTCCTTCTACTAGTTTTTTGTATGGCTTATTCTTGTTTTTTTTTTTAATGGCTTAAGGAGCATGATTAAGTTATTTATTTTAACTCTCTCTGATTTTTTTTTAAATGTAAGCTCTCATAGCTATAAATTTCCCTGTTATAACTGTCTTCTCTGTATCCCAAAGGTTTTGGTACATTGTGTTTTTATTTTCATTTGATTTTTAAAATTTTCTCCATGATTTATTCAATGACCCACTGATCCTTCAAGAGTGTGTTTTTCAATCTCCCTGTATTTGTATAGTTATCCATTGGTGAGGGGCTGGGATTTAGCTCAGTTGGTAGAGCACTGTGCTGCAGTCTCTGAGGTCCTGAGTTCAATTCCCAGCACCGCAAAAATGGGAGAAGGGCCTGGCAATCCACTCCCAAGGCAATCCTGAAACAGTCAGCCATTGAAAACCCTATAAGGTTCGCTATGAGTTGGATACTGACTCGAAGGCATCTAACAACAACAATCCATTGGTGAGAGTAGGGTAATGAAATTCCCCTTTATTATTGTATATGTACCTATCTTTCCCTTTATATCCAATGGTATTTTTTTATGAAATTAGGTACACCAATATTTAATGCATATGTTTATAATCATTATATCTTCCTGGTTAATTGTTCCCTTTCATAGTATATAGTGACCTTCTTTATCTCTTTTGTCTAATTTAGGCTTAAAATCTACTTTGTTAGGTATGATTATCACAACTCCTGGTTTTGGGGAGGGTTTGTTTGTTTTGTTTTGTTTGTTTTTGTTTTGGTATTTGACTTCATTATACTTGGTAAGTTGTTTTCTGTTCTTTCATTTTCAGCTTTGCCAGTGAGGTATGTTTCTTGGAGACAACAGATTGTTGGGTCTTCTATTTTAATCAGCTAGTCTGTGTATTTAACTAGAATGTTAAAGCCATTTACATTATGAGTTATTATTGAGTGGATTTTGCTGTTTCCTATAATTTTGTTGGTTATTTTCATAGTTGGTTTTAATATTGATTTGTCCTTTCTTTCTCCTCTATTCATATTAGGTGTTTGCTAGTTTACTTGCTTTTATCCTAGTTCTGTTTTGTTCATGTGTTCTCCTCGTGGGATCTATTTCCTGAGCACTTGTATTTGTGTCTATCTTTCTTCTTCCTCTCTGTGTGGGTTTCCTTTAAGTATCTTCTGTAGTGTTGGTCTAGTGGTCATGAATTATTTAAGTTTGTGCTTCTTTTAGAAGGTCTTTATTTGTATATCAATTTTAAAGGATAACTTTGATGGATATAGTGTTCTTGGCTGGCAGTTTATTACTTTGGGGGCTTGAAATATGTCATTCCATGCTTTCCTGGCTTTAGGGTTACTGCTAAGAGGTCAGTTGCTATTCTGATGAGTGTGCCTTGTAACTGAGTTGGTAGTTTTCTGTTGCAGTTTTTAAAATTGTTTCTTTGCTTTGTAGTTTTAGCATTTTAACTATAATGTGACATAGAGATTCTATTCTGGTAATGTCTTTGGGGTTCTAAATGTCTCTTGTGTTTGGCTACTATTATTTCATTGAATAGCTTTTCTATCCCTTTAGTTTTAATCTCAGCTGCTTCTTCTACCTCATGGATTCTTAGGTTTCATCTCTTCATCATGTTTCTTGAAAGCTGTGATCATACTCAATTTTTTTTCTCTATTGACGTGTGAGTTTAGCATTTCCTCCATCTAGTCTTCTATCCCTGAAATTCTTCCTTGTGTTTGATGCAGTCTGCTGGTGCTACTTCCAACTGTGTTTTTATTTGATTTATTGAATTTTCATTTCTAACATTTCCTTTGTTTGTATAACCTCAATTTCCTTGCTGAATTTCTCATCAGCACTTGAATTGACTTCCTCAGTTAATTGCTTATTTGTACCCTCTTTGGATAGCTTAATTATTTACATTAAGTCTGAGGTAAGGGGAGGGACCTAATCTGGATCCACAAATTTAGTGGTATTTGAAATCCTAGGAAAGAAATATCATTCTTGGAAACCTAAGGACTGAGAAGTAGCATCTAAGAAAAGAACTCAAGTGAAGAGCAATATACAATAAGCTTGTTATATGAGTAGCATCCCATATACAAGAAAGGGAAATTTGGAACAGGAAGCTATGAGAAGAGTTAGGATGGAAGCTAGGGGAATAGGGCTTCAAGAAGGGAAGTTAGTGTGGTGCCATGGTGGGGGTACAATCTAGAGAGCTGTAGGTTAAGGAGGGATGTGGAAGAAAGAAGACAACTCTGTGAAGGAATGTGTCCCATGGAGCACAGGGCTGGGGCACTGCAGAAACTAGTGGAGAGGGAGCAGGAAAATAATAGTGAATGAAATCTTCTGTCCCAACTTCTGTCATATAAAATTTCCACCAGAGGAATATATTAGGGCCCTTCATACAGCTGTGGAAGATTAGTCTGAAGAAGGATTGATGTTTGTGAATTGTTTACTTCCAGGATAATATTTTTCAAAGGACCAAAGAAGAGATTTCTCTTATGATTATAGAATGACATTTCTCTTATGATTATAGAATGAAATGCATGGCTGTCTGGGGACTCGGTTCTGAATATATTATGTAATATATTTGAAGCAAGATAGTCTATTATCAGCTTCTGGTTCTGTCAGTCCTCCATAGCACCCAGCATCAAGTATAAACAGTGTTTGGCATTCCTTAAGGGTCCCCTTTTAAAAAGAAACACTGTAGAAAACCTGATGTAGCACTCCCCACATTTTCCAGTGATTAAACTACAGGTGTTAAAACAATGCCACTTCTAAGCATCAATTAGCGTTCTATAGATTTAAGGTTTAGAAAACCAACTCAAACTGAGGTCAACCAAAACAAAAATTGAGGGAGTATATTTACATAACATATATTTACATAACCAGAGTTACTCTGTCTTCCAGGCTCAGCTAGAACTTGAGTTGGAGTGGAAAGAACATCTTGAGAACTCAGTCTCTTTTTCCCTGTCCATCTCTCAGTCCCACTTTCACTGTACTGACTTTACTTCAGACAGGATTTTCTCACAAGCTGCCTTGAAGACTCTGACAGTTCCATGTGTAAGTGACCCCTGGTGTCTGCATTCTTTGCCAGAATGAAGAGATTACAGGGTGCTCTGGCCAGAGAGATTATGGCCAAGGTACTACACCTGAACCATTGTTATGGTTGTTAGGTGCTGTCAAGTCATGTCCTACACATAGTGGCCCTCATAGGGTTTTCAATGGCTGACTATTTCAGGATTGCCTTGGGAGTAGATTGCCACATCCTTCTCCCAGTTTTGTGGTGCTGAGAATCAAACTCGGGATCTCAGAGACTGCAGAGAGGCGCTGTGCCAACTGAGCTAAATCCCAGCACCTACACCTGAACTTCATCACTTCAAAAGAGAGACCTGAAAATAATGATTGGGACAATCAATTAAACATCAATATTAATGAGATTCTAGTTGCTTTGGAGGCCAAGTGAAGACCCCAAAGTTTTTGTTGTGTCTTACCATGGGAGAAAGTAAACATTGCAGGAATAAATAGATGGTTTAAAAAAAAAAGATAGTCCATTTTCACCCGAGGAAAGCATTTGTTATTAAGAGATCAATAAGCATTGTTATACCCTTTTAGTCCAAAGATAAAATTTCAAAATGTAGTTCCTTATTTTTATATTTTGAAGGACCTAATTTGGGGGTAATAAATTTTTTAGGTGGTTTATAAATTACATTCAGAGAACTACCCACATCACAAGTGTATAGCTCAGTGAATTTTCAGAAATGAAAGTAAGTAACACAATTCAGATCAAGAAAAATGACTATCTGTGACTTAGAAGTACCAATAACTGACCCCAAATGTAGCCCCTTTCCTGATTTCCAAACTATAGATTAGTTTTTACAAGAGTACAGTTTAATTTGCAGAAAAAAGAAGTGACTTACTGCCCATGTCCAGGTGTTCCTGTCTGATTTAATCATCCTTTTGTGACATGACAACAATTTTGTGTCCTATTTGGTGTCTATTGTTTTCATAAATGATCTAAAACTACTCATGTATATACATAGAATTTACTAAATAAAATTATTCTTGGAAAACTTGAGACTAAGAAATACAGTAGCAAATTCTTTGTAGAATTCATAGGCAATTATATCTTATAGAACATAGAATATGCCTTATCACACAGTGTTACAAAAAAGCTTTGTTAAACTTACACACCTCATTCTTAAGAGAACCCCTTGAACTTTCTGTTAGAGCTGATTTAATCCATTTTACACATAGTTCTTAGTGATTTGGTGATGTGGTTTCCAGGCTCACCACATCTTGTTTGAGAAGTCTCAAACAAGAATTTGGATGAGGGGTTAATCCAAATGAAATAACAAATGGCTGAGGGTATAGTCTCATTGGTAGATAGAGTGTGTACTAAGCATGTGCACAGCCCTGGGTTCAATCCCTACCAACACACACACACACACACACACACACACACACACACACAAATTGCTGGCAGGTAGAGAACAAAGATAAATAACATAAAATTTTACTTCTGAACCTGGAAAGGACCATGACTGAGGTCACTTAGTTCAGAAGTTAATGTTCCACAGAGTTTTAACCCTGAGAGTTTCAGCACATCATAACATCAGATGTGATGTGTACCACCATGACCCTGAGCCATCTGAAGAGCCTCTGTCATATTTAACCAGCATTACTGAAGACAACATGGACATGTATAAAAGATTGTTGTTGTTGTTGTTGTTGTTGTTAGATGTCATTGAGTCAAGTCCAACTCATAGTGACCCTATATATAGTGGAATGAAACACTCTCCAATTCTGTGCCAGGCACACAATCTTATTTATGTTTAAGCCCATTGTTGCAGACACTGTGTCAATCCATCTAGTGGAGGGTTTTCCTTTTTTTCATTGACCTGCCACTCTCCCAAACATGGTGTTTTCTCCAGGGATTGGTCCCTCCTGACTACATGTCCAAAATATATAAGACACAGTGTAACTATCCTTGCTTTCAAGGAACACTTGGGTTGTACTTCTAGGAGAGCGCTGTTGGTTCTTTTGTCAGTCCATGGTATATTCAATAATTGTCTCTAACATCATAATTCAAAAGCATCAATTCTTCTCCTGTCTCCCTTGTTCAATGTCCAGCTTGCACAACCATATGATGTGACTGAAAATACCATGGCATGAATCAGAAACACCTTCATCTTCAAAGTGATATCTTTATTTTTCAATACTCTTAAGATTTTTATCTACAATAGTTATAATGAGATATAAAAATTTCACAGCTGAAGAGAAAAGCTCTTAATCACTTATATATTTTAGGAGTTGCAGAAATTACTAATTATCTCATGGTTTAAGAGAGTGAAAGCAGTTATTTTATAGTGAAAATATTTTCCACATTACCAAACTCTGAAAGTTTGCCATTCCCTGAACTGGAAGAAGAGTTGGATGTTCTAAGAGCCCCCAGCTCTTGAAATCTGCAATATTGTCTGAATTCAACTTCTAGTTCTCAAAGTCCCACTGTTGGAGATTTGTTACATATACTCACTAGTGAAATTTATTTGAGGAATAAGGTTGCAGCTTAACAGTAGAGCACTTGCATAAGTCTCCAGGTTCCATTCTTAGCAGAGGAAAAGAAAAGAACAGGAAAGAAAGGAAAGAAAGAAAGAAAAATGAAGGAAGGAAGGAAAGAAGGAAGAAAGAAAAAGAAAGAAAAGAAAGAAGGAAAGAAAAGAAAGAAAGAAGGAAGGAAGAAAGGTGGAAGGAAGGAAACAAAGACTGGGAATCTTGATAAATAATAAGAAGGTGCAAATTATATACCACTCTACTCATAAACAAGGGCTGGGATTTAGCTCAGTTGGTAGAACACTGCGCTGCAGTCTCTGATGTCCTGAGTTCAATTCCAGCACTGCAAAAATGGGAGAAGGGCCTGGCAATCCACTCCCAAGGCAATCCCAAAACAGTCTGCCATTGAAAACCCTATGAGGGTCACTATGAGTTGGATATCAACTCGACGGCACCTAACAACAACAACAACACTCATAAACAAACACTTTAAATCTAGACATCTGCCTTTTCACTTTACAATACACAGTGAACAGCTTTCTGTTTCTTTAAATGTTTTACCTAGCATCATTTATAACGTGTATAATGTAGTCTATTGCTTAATTATGTGACGATGTACTTCCCAACTGTTGAATTTTTTATTGTTCCCTGGTTTTTTCAGTATTGTATAAAATGATGCTCTGCCATAATACCCTCCATTCTGATTCTGCCTGATCTTGGAAGCTAAACAGGGTTGGCCTGGGTAGTCCTTAGATGGGAGACTGCTTGGGAATACCAGGTGCTGCAGGATAGAGAGGTAACCCACTCCCGAAACAACCTGCCATTGAAAACTCTATGAATAGCAGAGAAACACTGACGATGGTGCTGGGCATGGCACAGTGTCAGGGAGTGTTTCATTCTGTTGCACACAGGGTCAATAGGAGTCAGACCCAACTCAATGGCACCTAAGAACAATGACAATATAAAATGATGATATGAAGAACTCTTTGGCTAAAATTTTGGCCACATAAATTACTTTCTTAGAATAAACCTCTAAAGGTAAAATGCATTCTATAGATGCTATACAGAAGTTATTAGATATTCACCAACAATGTTAAAACAGGTCTACTTCCTGAAACAAAACCAGCACTTGGTATTGAAAACAATTCTTTGTTATTTGTAACTTCTCCATAGTGCATCACCATACCACATTCTTTTGTTCAAATTTACTTTGATCTCTCTGATTATTAGTGATGTGGAACAATTTTCCACATGCTTAGTAGACATTTGTATTATCTTTTCTATATCATGCCTGATAAAAGACCTCTGCCAATGTTTTGGCTAGGGTTTTAAAATATTTTTAAACCAGGTATTATGGCTAAAATCCCAGCAACTCAGGAGGCTGAGGCAGGAGGATCACAAGTTTGAAGCCAGGGGCAGCTTGTACAACTTAATAAAAATCTGTCTGAAAAAATAATAAATAAGTAAATAAGAAGGGGCTCATGGTGTGCCTTAGTGGTAAAGCACTTGCCAAGCATGAGTGGTGTTCTGAATTCCACCTCCAAGTACTGCAAATAGAATATAAATAAATAAAATAAAATCTTGTTTCATCATTAGTTTGTAGGAGATTTTTATTACTTAAAGAAGTTAACCTTTTATTTCATGTTGCAAATACTTTTTCACAACTCACACTTTCAATAAATAGTGTTTATTTCTGTTCTTGTTTAAATTAGTTATGAATATTTAGATGATGAAGTCTGTTAAATTGTCTTTGCTAAGACTTAGAATGTCTTCATTTATCCCAAATGCTTTATAACATTCACCAGTATTTCTTTCTAGACTTAAAAACCTTTTAAAATTTTGGTCTATCTGGAATTTATATTTGAAAAGATGTGAGGAAGGAATATAACTTAAATATTTCTTTCTGTGTATTGATTTTGCCTAATACTGGTTATTGGATTGCTGTTTTTAGGTGAGTCATACCCTACTCATAAGAATCCTTGTAGGGTTTACAATGGTTGATTGTTTGGGGATTGTCTCAGGAATGGATTGCCACATCCTTCTCCCATTTTTGCAGTGCTGGGAATTGAACCTGGGACCTCAGAGAATACAGAACAGCACTCTACCAAATGAGATAAATACCAGCTTGGTTATTGGATAATGTATCATTAAATGTACTTCAGGAGGTAGATAAATCAATATGTAGGAACTGTTAAGATAGTGATGTCTAAGCTAGACTCATTCAGGGCTTTTTCTTGGAAATGTGAGCCAATTTTTGATACACATGAGTAATGTGAATTAGCAAAGAATGGAGAGATGAGACTCACTTCAAGTCAACAACTATTTATTCAACTTACCATGTGCCAGATTGCTGGCCAGCATAGGTGGAGGTCCCAGGTGATCTTACTACGAGGGCAGAATGAAGATTAGCTTTATGGCTCTTTGTGGGGCACCTGGGAGAAAAGAAAAAGTGAAAATGGCCAGCCAGACACAGGGTAGTTGTTGTAGGGCTCAAAAGGTGGACTAAAGAATTTGCACAGTACTTTCACTGCTGAGGAATTCTAAAACATATAGTCATAAAGATGGTTTATCCTGCTTCAATAATAACCTAGATTTTAGCAATTTAAAGATGTTTAATAGAGAGTATTAAGAATGTGAAGAAGTCAAAAGCTTAAGCTAATGCCAGCTCAGCTGAAATGTCATTAATTGAAAGGACTAATCCCTAATGCCCTAATCTGTGGACTCATTAGGATTTGGAAGAAATTATGAATAACTTTTTCCACTAACTGAATGAGGTTTTGATTAAGATATTGCTGGAAAAGCAAGAGCATAGGGCAACACTAAAGTAGATTTTAAGACTTCAGAAGTGGGAAGTCAGTTCTGAAAGAGAATTTATATGAGAGAAAACCCAACTTGAGCTATGAATGAAGGGACAACTTGATAGACCTAAGGCAGAACATTCTGAAATACTTTTCTCTGGTTGGAGCATGTTATTGAATACTTGGTACAAAGTTCTATTTCTTGATTGTTCTTGCAGTTTTCTAATATTTGTTTCTTTATTTAAAATATTGAGTATCCTATGTATCACATATTTCTTAAGAAATTTAGCTATGTATAACAATTATTTTAGTCCCAAGAATAATAGATACATAGAGAATATAATCTGCTCCAGTATAATCCTAATATTCAATATTTGAGAGCTGTCCCACTCTACTTATTCAAGTCAGTCTATGAGTGTTGCCCAACACTGTTCCTTTTTCTGTTACAGTTGCTAATTTCCTCTGTAATTGCAAATTATAAACTTCCCATCTTTGCATTCCTACTGGTACCTCAGTCTACCCTCTTTTCTCTTAGCATCTTACCCATCCCTTGTGATAAGGATGGTTGCACATCACTAGATCAGACAGCACCTCCTTGCATGATTTTCTCTACATGTCCTAATCCTTTGTAAACTTTTCTGGCTCTAACCTATTCTAGATCATTTAATGACTTTGTTGTTGTTGTTGTTAGGTGCCGTCGAGTCGGTATCCGACTCATAGCGACCCTCTGTACAACAGGGGAAACACTATTGTCAATGCTTCTCTGTTATTCATCGGGTTTTCAATGGCAGATTGATTTTTGGGAGGGGGTTGCCAGGTCCTTCTCCCAAGCCTACAGCTTCTGGTGTTCCCAGGCGGTCTCCCATCCTGGTACTAACCAGGCCCGACCCTGCTTAGCTTCCGAGATCTGACGGGATCGGATGCCACAGGGCTACAGCTGCAGGCTTAATGACTTTAAGGATGTTATATATCAAGTGGGGCTCAAATGTGAGCATGCTTCAGAATCTACATGAGAGTTTTAAAAGTAAAAAGGATTGTGGGGCCCACCTACACATTTTCTGCCTGCAGAGGGCTGGAGTGGGGTCTGAGAATCTGGTGTGTGTGTGTGTGTGTGTGTGTGTGTGTGTGTGTGTGTGTGTGTGTGTTGCTGAGGATCAAACCTGGGCCCTTGTACATGCTAGGCAAGTGCTTGATTACTGAGCTACATTTTCAGCCCTGAGTATCTGTATTTTTATCAAAATCACACATGATGCTGTTGTTGCTACTGATTGCCAATCACTGCTTTAGAGCACCTTCTTCTACAAATAATAAATCAAGAAGCGAACACATTTGCTCAATATTTCAAACCTAGCTAGTGATACAATCGGAGACTTCATCATAAACTTCAGGAGCTGATGTTCAAGGTCAGACATTATGACTCTACACCTAGGCATAAGGATCACAATCTCCTTCAATAAAAATTATTTTGAATTAAAATCTGTATTTTCCCACACTTGTCAGCTATTTTCAAGAGAGTAAAAGTTTCTACCATTCACCTGTTTATCTCAAGTTGTTGTTGTTGTTAGGTGCTGTCGAGTCAGTATCTGACTCATAGCGACCCTCATAGGGTTTTCAATGGCTGACTGTTTCGGGATTGCCTTGGGAGTGGATTGCCAGGTTCTTCTCCTATTTTTGCAGTGCTGGGAATTGAACTCAGGTCCTCAGAGACTGCAGCACAGCGCTCTACCAACTGTACTAAATCCCAGCCCTTATCCCAAGTAGGAACTTTGAATTCACAAATCTATGTAGGAACTTTGAATTCACAAATCTATTCTTTTCCCTATATACATAATTCGTTTCTGATTCCACGTGATTTTACTCAATGCTTTTCAAATATTTCCTCTTTTTTCCTTCATCTTTGGAGCCACTGCTTTGGTTCAGGACTTGATCAGTTCTGTCCCAGAGGACACGACAGTTTCTGGGCTGTTCTTTGTGGTTCGGTCTAGGCTGTTGAGGTGCATCCGCAAGATTTCATAACTGTCTTTCTAAACATCAAGTCTATCTTTTAGTATACACCATTTCCTTCTACTTTCAGTTGAATAAATATTTTTAAATAGCACGTTTAAAAAAATAAAAAGTAATAAAAATTTACTGAAGCATTTTGGAAATTTTCATAAAGCATGAAGAAGAAAATAAAAATCAATCATAAGTCCTCAGCCCAGGAAGAACCAGATTTCACGTTCTGGCGTCTTTCCTTTGTGTTGTTTCATTTTGTCACAAAGGTGTCTTTTTAAAATTCACTTTGATTTTTGTTAAGCAGCTTTTTTGAAATATAATTCACATACCATATAATACACTCATATAAAAATATACAATTAGTAGTTTTTAGTATATTCACAGAGATGTACAATGATCACCATAATCTATTTTTAAAGTACTTTTATTATCCCGAGAAGAAATCCAGTACACTTTACCAGATATTCCTCATTCATCACTCTCTCCACTCCTCCCAGAGCTGTAGGAAACCATTAGCTACTTCCTGTCTTTATAGATTTACTGATTCTGAACATTGTATACAAATGAAATCATACAATGTGTGATGCTTTGTGATTGATCTCTTTACTCATCATGATGTTTTCAAGGCACATCTTCTATGTCATAGCATGTATGAGACCTTTTTTTTTTTTTTCCAGTGCTGGGGGTTGAACCCAGGGCCTTGCACTTGCATGCTTTTGCAAGTGCTGTACCACTAAGCTGCACCCTCAGCCTTTTTTTTTTTTTTTTACTTTTTGAGACAGAGTCTCACTAAATTATGTGGACTGCCTCTGGTCTTGAACTTGTGATCCTCCTGCCTACGCCTCCCAATTCACTGGGATTACAGCTGTGCGCAACTGCGCCCAGTTTACTTCGTTGCCTTTGATTGTTTTAAAGCATAAAAGGTTTTACTTTTGATGAAGTCTAATTTTTCAACTTCTTTTTTTGTTACTTATGCTTTTGATTTCATATCCAAGTAAGCATTGCCTTATCCAGAATCAAGAAAACTTGACCCTACAGTTTTTTCTAAGACTTTTCCATGATCCACTTTAACAATGTTTGTTTGTGTGTATACATGTTTGAGGGACTGTGTGTATGTATGGTGTGAGGTAGGACTCCAACTTCAGTCTTTTGCATGAAGATATCTACTTGTCCCAGCATTATTTGTTGAAAAGACTATCCTTTCCCAATTGAATGATATTGCTTCCTTTATTGGAAACCAATTTGCTACAATGTAAGAGTTTATTTGGGGGGCCTCAATTACACTGATCTACATGCCTATGCTATGCCAATATAACATTATCTTGATTATGATAGCTTTGTAATAATTTTTAACTTGGGAAATGTGAGTTGCCCAACTTCATTTTTCTTTTTCAAGATTGTTTGGGCTATCCTAGGTCCTTTGCATTTCCATATGAATTTTAGAATATGTTTTTCAAATTTTTCAAAAAAAAAGGAGCTTAGAGTTTTATAGACACTCCTTTGAACATTTACACCAATTTTGGGTGTACTGCCATCATAATATCAAGTCTTCCAATACATTGACATGGGATTTCTTTCAATTTATTTAGATTTTTATTTTCTTCAAGCAGTGTTTTATAATTTTCCTCTAAAAGACTGGCACTTCTTTTGTTAAATTTATTTCTAGGTATGTTACTTTTTTTGATGTCTTAATTTCTTAACTTCATTTTTAGATTCTTTATTACAAGTGTGTTGAAATATAATTGATTTTTTTATATTGATAATTGTATCCTTGCCTTCACTATTTGTAACAGTTTTTAAAATTTGATTTCTTGGGTTTTTATATATACTAGATCATGTCACTTTACTTTTTCCTTTCCAATCTGAATGTCTTTTACTCATTTATATTTTCTTTGCCTAAATGTCCAGATGTCTGCACCTGTAGCACCCTGGCATCTGATCCCACCTGATCTTGGAGGCTAAGCAGGGTCAGCCTGGTTAGTCCTTGGATAGGAGACTGCCTGGGAACACCAGGTGCTGCAGGCTAGGGAGAAGGACCTGGTAATCCACTCCCAAAGTAATTCATCATTGAAAATCCTATAAATAGCAGAGAAGCACTGACAATAGTGCTGGCCATGGCATAGTGATGGGGACTGTTTCATTTTGTTGTACATAGGATTGCTGAGTTGGACCCAACTTGGCACCTAACAACAACAAAATGTCCAGGCTAGTAACTCCACTATAATGTTGAATAGATGAGAACGAACATCATTATTTTGCTTCTGATTTTAGGCAAAAAGCATTCAGTCTTTCATCATAGGATATGAAATTAGTTATGGGGTTTTGTTTGTTTGTTTGTTTGTTTGTTTTTGTAGATGCCTGGAATCAGGTTAGGAAATATCCTTTTATGCCAGGTTTGTTTAGTAGTTGGCCACCATTTTATCTGGGCTGGGATTTAGGTCAGTTGGTAGAGTGCTGCGCTGCAGTCTCTGAGGTCCTGAGTTCAATTCCCAGTACCACAAACATGGGAGAAGAGCCTGGCAATCCACTCCCAAGGCAATCCCAAAACAGACAGCCACTGAAAACCCTATGAGGGTCGCTATGAGTCAGATACTGACTCGAGGGCACCTAACAACAACCATCTTATCTAAAAATTATCATTTAATATATCATTATTTGTTTATCAGATGAAGTTCAAGTCCCATGGTTTGTGTCATGAGATGCTCCAGGACCTGCCCTTTGCTTGATTTTCCACCCTCATTTCTTGACTCTCCCTCTGAGATGTCATCCTTTCCAGCTTTATCTCCAACATGCTGAGCTCCAGCTATAGGGAACTACATGCAGTGCTTCGCTTTCCATGTTCCTTTGCATCTCTCTGTTGCCCCTTCTGCTTTATCCTCCCTCACCTCTTCCTTGTTCATCAAGACACAGACTAACTGCTACTAATTTCGAAAGTGTGTCAGTGAACTAGGTCTTTCTTCACAGCTCTTCTTGTGAACTCACATAACATAATGCTGTATTTGTGTGCTACAATTCAGCGTACTTTTCTGCATTATTGATTTAAATTTCTGCTTCTCCAAGTAATATAAATTTCTTATAGGCAGGGACTATATTTCAGGACTCGTTCATGAACAGGGTATGGAACCCATGCAGTAAATTGATGGACAGAAGTATGCATGAATATTGAGATTTATGCCACTTTTTATATTGAGCATACATAAATTAGTAAAAAGACTCACACACTTCTAAAGTTCTTAGTAGCTATAAAAAGCAAGAACACTAAAGGCAAATGGAGTTGTTGTTCTAAGGCCTACAGAATATAAATTGTGAGAAAAGTGGTTGGCAAAAAGAAAGAAAGAAAAATGAAAAGTTGGAGGCTAGCGTTTCTGTGGAACTTTTCTAAACTGCTAAAACAATGCTTTCTATGACATCCCTAGCCTACAGCCATGGTACTGTGGCCTCCAACCCTGTCAGATCTCGGAAGCTAAGCAGGGTCCGGCCTGGTTAGTACTTGGATGGGAGACCACCTGGGAACACCAAGTGCAGTAGGCTTGGGAGAAGGAACCAGAAAGCCACTCCCAAAAATCAATCATCTATTGAAAACACTATGAATAGCAGAGAAGTACTGACAATAGTGTTTCACCTGTTGTATGTAGGGTCACTATGAGTCAGATACTGACTTGACAACACCTAACAACAACAATAATGACATCCTTTCCTAAGGATCCTTAACTTCCCTCTTTTCCTCTCCCTTACCCACAATCTCCAAAAGTAGTTATTCTACATTCTGTTCAACTTGAAGAAATATGGTAGAACCTATGGTAGATAATCAGCCATGTTCACATACAAACGAAGTAATCATCCTGGCTTGTGATTCCATAAAACCAAGTTTCATCAAGTGGTTAACACTGGCATGCAAGTGTAAGGTATAAAAGCAGCTAGTGACTAAATATTAAAAGGAGCAGTACAGACTGGAGTTATACCTTCATTCATACTGTCTTCAAGAATGCATTGGCAGGAGAGGCTCATTAGTCAGTGATTATTGATTGTGGGCTAGCAACATGTCAGGTACTGGGGTAGAGGGAGAGTACAGAATGTTGAATTATTCAAAATCTGTGTGCTCAAGGAATTTGTGCTTCAGTGAGGGAGCAATACAACTTAACGTATTGTTTATTATTTGTCCTGCAAATATTTATTGAAAACTATCACAGATACTGTCCTAGGGGTGCTCAGGATACAGCAATGAAAGAAAATTATATCTCTGCTGAGATACAGCACACATTATACTGGGAAGAGCCACACTATAAAACAATAGCTGTAGAGCAAACACACACACACACACACACACAAATAAAACACTAAAAATGATAAGTGCTATGGAAAAGACAAAAAACAAAGGAAGATTCAGACTATTGAGGAATCAATGACAGTGGGTTATAATTTAAAGTGAGTAGGAAAAGAATTTATCATGTTTTTAGCACAAAGAAATGATAAATATTTGAAGATGCAATAAATATGTTTAAGCTGACTTTAGATTACACAAAGTATACATGAATTGAAACATCACATGGCCCCCAATTTTTACCTTTTTATGTATCAGTTTAACAAATAATTTAATTTAAATTTTTCAAATTAAGTTGGGTCATTGTGGTTGGCCTTATTGAGAAGGTGACCTTGGAGCCAAGTTTTGAAGGAGAAAGGTTGTTGCCATACAGCTATTTGGGAAGCTGTTCCAAGTAAAACAGCATAGGTGTCTTCAGAGCAAGGCCATGCTCTGAAGTAGGATCCTGCCCGGAGTGTTTGCAGAGCATCAAGGAGGTCAGAAGAGTGGGAGCAGTGGTGAGAGATGAGTGAGAGAAGGTCTAGTGCCTTGTTAACCTTGGAAAGATGTTGTTATTGTTGTTGTTAGGTGCCCTTGAATTGGTGTCTGACTCACAGTGACCCTACATATAACAGGTAAAACAGTATTGTTAGTGGTTCTCTGCTATTCATAGAGTTTTCAATGGCTGATTTTTTATTGGAAATTTTTAATATACAACTTACTGTGTTTCATTCTGACATGCATTTCATTGTGACAATTCCATATATGCATTTTGTTGTACATTGAGTGTTTTTTGAGAGTGAGTTGCCAGGTCCTTCTCCCAAACCTATAGCACCTGGTGTTCCCAGGTGGTCTCCCATCCAAGTACTAAGCAGACCTGACCCTGCTTAGCTTCTGAGATTTGATGGGATCAGACACCACAGTGGTAAGGCTGAAGGATATGGAAAGACATTAGATGTAGTAAAATGGGGAGTAATTGGGCAGTTCTGAGCCAAAGAGTGATACAATTTGCTTTCTGTTTTAAACAGATTAAAGATAATATCTGATTTACAATGGTTCAATTTAGGATTTTTCAAGGTAACAACAGTGCAAAAGCCACATACACTCAGTAGCAACTAGAAGAAGTGCAACCAAGGTGTTCCTTAGAAGCAAGGATGTCTAGACTGCATTTTACATATTTTGGGTATGTAGTCAAGGGAGACCAATCTCTGGAGAAAGGCATGGTGTTTGGGAGAGTAGGAGGTCAACAACAACAACAAAAAGGAAGACCGTCAACTAGATGGATTGACACAGTTTCTGCAACAATACATTTATACATAAAATAGATCATGTCACTGGCAATATGCATTCAGAAGAAACTGTATTTCAAATTTTGAATTGTGATTTTTCCTGGGCTAATGATGTGGCCTAGTTCTCCCTCCATGCTGGACAGTGGCAGTGAGCCACAGCTCCCAGTCAACTACAAGATCATGAGACATTGACACTATACAGTGCACTGTGTTGCTAAACTATGATGCTCAGTGTGTTAGATGTATTAAATAAATTTTCTACTTATAATTTCATTTTATGATGAGTTTATCAGGACACAAGCCCATCATAAGTTGAAGTACCTTGGTTCTCTGGTTAGTGTGGAGAATAGACTTAAGATCCAAGAGCAGAGATAGGAGAACCAGTTAGGAGATTATTGGCAAAACCTAGGCTTGAGATTATTCCAGTGGCCAAGACCAGGGTGCAACAGTGGAAATGGTGGAAAGTTTCAGATTTGGGATATATTAAAATTTAGAGCTACCAGAATTGGATATGTCATATGGGAAAAAGAGAGAGACTAAAGATGAATTTAGAGTTTTGGTAGGGCTACTACTTAGCCTGGGGAAGGAGAAGAAAGATGACGGAGACTTCAGGTAAGGCCACCTGAGATAAGCCAAGGACAGAGCAGTTCAGTTTTGCACATTGCAACCATAAAATCTTCCAAGTGATGCCACAGCAGCAGTTGGATACATAAGTACTAAAGTAGTGGTTAGTATGGGATTCTGTGGGAAGAGGTAGCCAGGACACCCTTGCAGGGCTTCCTGTGGAAGTGAGAAATGCTTCCTCTAGAAAGGAACAGGTTGGTGGTGTGGTCAAGCAGGCTTCAGGAAGGGAAGTGGGTATTGAACCATAGGGAAAATGGCCCCAGAAAAACTAGGAAGATAATTCCAGATGTAGGGAAGGTCTAAGCAAGACCCTTTGAACAGGAGCAAGCAGTTTGTGGGAGTTAGTGGAGAGCACTCTATGGGGTGAGAGGTTGATATGGAGCTGCTGGGGTGTAAACATGAATGGATAACTTGGGGAAAATTTGTTGGGCCTTGAAGGCCAGGCTTCTCTCTAGAACACCACCTCAATTTTTTGGTCCGCTTGGAGCTCTGCAACCATTGTTTATACATTTATCTCAGGACCATTCCTGGTAGTCTAGAGGCTATTTGCCTTGCTCTCAGACTCCTAGATTGTAAGTTACTTAAAGACAAAGATTTCATATTTTGATTTTTATTTATCACAATGATTCATTCATGAAAGCTTAGTGAAGTTTTGCTCAAAAAATAAATTATATTTGACGACACACACCTCTTTGTCATATCTTACTTTAACACCTACATGGGTTTTTTAGCTAAATTAAAAAATCTTTGTCTTTATTGAATAGTGATAGCACCTTCACAATTAGCTTGCCTTATAGGAGCTAACATACTAGAAAAGTTGTAGAATGCAGTTTTTCAAAACAGCACTTACAAATGACAAAGAACTCCATAGCCCTCAAGCTGCTAAGGGGGAAATGTTGGAAACTTGACCATGGAGAAAGGACAAAGTTGTTATGAATTCATTAAAGAGGAAGAAACATCTGGTGAGAGCACTTGTCTAGGCTAGTGGTACTAGTCAGCTTTCCATTCCTGAGACAAAATACCTGAGAAAATCAACTTACAAGGAGGCAAGAGCCAAGTGCTGTGGTGCACACATGTAATCGTAGTTCCTTGGGAGGCTGAGGCAGAAAACTTGTGAGTTTTAAGGCCAGAGGCAGCTTGCATAACTCAGTGAGGCCCTGTCTCAAGATAAAAATTAAACAAGAGCTGGGGGTGCTACACAGTGGTAGAGCACTTGCCTAGCATGTACAAGGCCCTGAGTTCAACCCGCCAGTACTACCAAAAAAAGGAGGAAAAGTTTATTTTGGTTCCTGATTGAGAGGTCTCAATCCATGGTTATGTGTCCATGTTGCTTTGGACCTGTAGCAATACATTGCACCAGTGATCTCACTTACCACCAACCAATAGCTTCACAAGCTGCAGACCAGGTCTTCAACACAAGAGCCTTTGGAGGACGTTCAAATCATAATAACAGCACTAATTGCACATCTTATGAGGATGAAAGACCTAAGATTCCTAAAGGCTTTCACATTTAGGCTCATCCCTTCAGAGCCTAAAGCAGAGCCCTGGACTCAACCTCCCCCAAGAACCCCCTGATGACCTCCATGTTTTACAGGGGAGCATAGTTAATGTCAAGCTCAGTCCCTAGTCCTGGCAAAGACAGTGAGATGGACTGCTATGGCTAAAGCCAGCCAGTTACTACGGAGCAAGGGTCAGCCACCAAATGCAAATTGGGCTTTGCTCAACCTGGGCTACAAGAATATGCCAGAGGACAAAACAGACCAGGTCCCTGGTCTCCTAGAGTTGAGAAAAGAGGAACAGTAAATGATCAACCAGTAAACAAATGAACAAGACCACTTCAGACAGTGGCTAATGCTATCAAGAAGATGAAACGAGAGAATGTGGGGAAGACACAGCAATATATCTCAAGAGGTAAACCTTGAGCTCAGACATGAAAGACAGAGAAAAGGCCAAAATTTAAAGATCCAGGGCAGCAACTTCTAGGCAGGGGCAATGGTAGTTGCAAATTCCTTTAGAAGAAGACAGTTATAGGAGATCCAATTGGAAAGACAGGCAAGTGGAAGCTTCCTCCTTCTCCCAACCTCTCATCTCCCCTGCCTCACGTTTGCTCCACCTGATGTTAAAACCTGACCCATTTCTCTTCCTCATACCTGGGAACTGACCCACCAGGGCAGAGAATTGGCTTTCACACTCCTACAGCAAATCAAGATTTGAAGTTATTTCATCTACATGGTGGGATTTAGGAATTTTTATAATTTTCATGGAAGCATCATTAAATGAAACAATTTATAGAGTACCATTTTTAACTGAGGAAGCTAGAGCTTATAAAAGTAATTTGTTGACAAGGCCAAGATTAAAATACCTGGAGCCTTGGCATTCATCTCAAAGAGACACATTGCCCTTCAATTTCAGTCACTGTCAGCTGCAATATGATGGCTGATGATCTACTTGGGTGCTGGTAGCTCTAATGATGGTTGAGAACAGTGAGCTATAAAGGAAAACACTCAGTGCATTAAGAAAAGCTAGTGTCTCAGAGACAGACATGCAGATTTAATAGCAAGATGGTGGTCTCCATATTGTTGACAGAACACCCCCAATCCTCAGGCCACTCATCAGCATGATTATTTATCTTCCCTTGCAAGTCAAAGGAAGAAATATATCAGGCTTAAAAGCCCTAGTGGGAAGAGAAGGAAAAAAAAGGGACAGGGTAATTTGTAAAAAACAGTTTTGAGTTTTGTTTTGACTTCCTTAAAGTGGACTGAAACTATTTAAAGCAAACATATTTCAACACCACTGACATATGTGATACATATGAATTTTCAAATCCATAATCCATTCATACAGCATGTAAATCAAAACAATATAAAGAGGAATTCAGCAAAACATTTCTACCTCATTCCACCCCTCATTTCCACCAGGGTAACTTGTTGTTAGAGATTTTTGCATTTTGATTTTGGTCTTTTTTTGGTATGTAACAGGAACAGAAGTATATACTTTTATACAAGCACATATTCTTGTGTATCTTATATACAGTGCCATATACTTTGTTTTATTCTTTAAACAATGTCTTGAAGATTTAGCATATCTTTTCATAGGAATTCTTTCCACATTAACAAACAGAAAACTTCATTTTCTTTTACATGTACTTAGAATCCCACTAAATGGATACACCACTATGTGCTGAACACAGTCCTCTATAAATACTTATTCTAATTCCAATCTTTTTCTATTACAACCAATGTAGTGATGAATAAGTATGTATATAGCATTATTCTGTGCTTGTACAATTGTATCTGAAGATAAGTCATTTGCAATTTGGGTGACTCCAGGGGGATTGTGCTACAGTACCCACGGCAATCAATAATGTATGAGAATGCCTACTTATCCAATAGAATGTGTCTTCACAGTAGGTGAAAAATATTGCAGTCATTTCTCTATTCATGATTGACCCCAAGTGTCTGTCAGTTTGTCATGCTTTGGGGGCTTGTGTGCTGCTGTCATGCTGAAAACTATGCCACTGGTATGTCAGATACCAGCAAGGCCACCCATGGTGGACAGGTTTCAGCTGAGCTTCCAGACTAAGACAGACGAGGGAGAACGACCCAGCAGCCCACTCCCAAAACAATTAGTCATTGAAAACCCTATGAATAGTGGCTGGAACACATTCAAGAGATGACTGGGAAAGAGTTGCCTCCTCAGAGTAGAGTTGATCTTAATGATGGCAACGGAGTAAAGCCCCTGGGACCACCTTTTGCTGATGTGGTGCAACTCAAAATGAGAAGAAACACATTAGCTATAACAATAGGCTCAAATGTGTGCATAGCATAGTATTGGGTAGTGTTTCATTCTGCTGTACTTAAAGTCACTATGAGTTGGATCCAACTCCAGGGCACTTAACAACAATAAATCATGATTGAGGTGGAGCATCCTTTTATATGTTTGTTTGGAATTTTTATCTCCTTTCTGTTAATATTCTATTTATATGCATTTCCTGTTTATTATGTTATTGATCTCTTTCTTATTGAGTTATGTTATATGTTATATCTCTATGTGATATAAATTGCAAATATTTCTCACAGTTTTCTTTCACTTACCTTTTGACTTTAATTGGAGGATTTTTGTTTAATTTTTTAGGTAAGAGGATTTAAATTTTTTTAGTGTTTATCAATCTTGTGTGGCTTTTGGATTTTCTCCTAAAATTGGATGGCCTTCATTTTATTTCATTAACATTTTTTCATCCATTTGCAGTTTATACTACAGTACCATGTGGGGTGGTGTGTATGTGTATGTGTATATGTGTGTGCATGTGTGTGTACATTTGCATGCATGTGTGTTTCCTAGAAGGCTACCTAGTAGTTCCAAAACAATTTTTGGAAAGATTTACTTTGCCCCTTCTGATTATACTTACCATCTTCCTCACATGCCATATATACTTGGGTCTACTCATGCAGAGATACCACACTGTTTTAATTACTGAGGCTTAAAAAATAAGTTTTGCATCCAGTAGATCCTGTTCCTGTAAATAATTCTACACAATATAAATTCATCTGCTGGAAATAGAAAGCGAGCTGGTTACCCGAAGTTGATGCCATGATTTCTGGGGTCAGAGCCTTGCAGTCTCCTTCCCTTTGAGAACACCCTTCCTCCCTCTACTTCTGTTCCCCACCCACCTGCACCTGCTCCCCAGCTCATCAGATTTTGTCATTAAAACTAGTATTTGTGGGCACTACAAGCCTTGTTTCCCTCTCGCCCCCTGCTTTCCTTCCATTTGTCAGATAGTGAAATGCAGTGTTTTTAAAGCTTCCAGATATGGGGAGAACTTTATCTGCACTCCAGACTATTGGATCCAAACCCTAAATGTTGTTTTGGAGAACAAATAATCATTAATTTTTTATAGATTTGTTATAGAAACATATGCTTTTAAGAATAAAAGTAAGAGAAATAAAAAGTGGGTAAGGAAAAAGAAAAAAAATATGTGTGTTTGAGGCTCTGAAGCTTGTTGCCTGGCTTGGAGCAAAGCACTGAATTTTTCCCGTGTGCCCAGCCTCCATAACCCACTCTTCACCCTGTCCCCAGGGCTGGGGATGACAGGGGAGCCCCTGACAGCTGGGGGAAAGAAGGAAGGAGCCAGTCAGGGCTCTCGCTCCCCTTCCTGAGCAAGGAGGGACTGAGGGGGGTGGAAGGAAGAGAGAAATTGAACACACAGAAAGAATATTTGAAAATTCCCCCCAGAGGAGTGTCTGTAACAAGTAACTATGCTGTCATCTTTAAGATCCTCAGACACAGAGAGTGTTCTCTCTGTGCAGGATTCTAAAAAGAGATAGGCCTGCCACAGAGGTGGTCACAGGAGGGGGGACCCAATTCAAGGCCCCATTTTTAGAGGCTTGGCTTCTCTATCCTCCGCCCTTCCAAGTTGGATGCCACATTTCCTCCCTGTCCACAGTTCAGAGCTGTCATGCAGTGGCAGTGTCCCAGTGTGCATTCTCGAGTTTGGGATTGGTCTGAGCATTTCAACCAGAAAAAATAAATCCAGTACCCCCTGCCACCCTCTTGAGCCAAAGGCGCCAGGAGTATCCCCACTGTATGGCTCCCAGAGTAGCCTTTGTTCCCTTCTATATCCCCCCAAGAGGGTGGAGGCAGGCCAAGGGTCCCATGCTTGGCCACAGGGCCAGAGAAGACTTCCCCAGCCTGGGTCCAGGCTGCGCCCTGTGGGAAGGCTAAATCTGAGGGGTGGGGGGTGGTGTCCATTCCTGAGGTTCCCACCATGCCCTGTCCAGCACACTGGCACCCCACCCCTGTGGGCCTTCAATCCGCTCTGGACCTGCTCGAGACTCTTTCCTCTGCCTTCCTGGCCCTTAAGACCTGCTGGCCCCTTCACCCCTACTGTCTTCAGCCTGTGCTGTACCACTAATAATAAGTTTAATAAGGCAGAGCCTGCAGCTGTACCACTGTGGCCTCCAATCCCTTCAGGTCTCGGAAGCTAAGCAGGATGGAGCATGGTTAGTACTTGGAGGGGAGACCTCCCAGGAACACCAGATGCTGTAGGCTTAGGAGAAGGACTTGACAATCCACTCCCAAAAAAACAATCAGCCATTGAAAACCCTATGAAGAGCAGAGAAACACTGACAATACTGTTTCGCCTGTTGGTCGCTATGAGTCAGACACCTACTCAACAGTATCTAATAGCAACAAGAAAGATGGATAAATAATCTAATACTTTCAAAGAAAATTAAGAAGTATAATAAAGGTGTTTACTAGCGCTAAGAAATGTGTTACTCAGGAGTTCATGTGATTAGAATTAAAGAAGACACCTTGGTTGAAGTCAGATCTGCAGGATATTTTTAGCAATAAATAGGCAATAAAAGATGAAGGAGACAAATGCCCATCCCATCCTCATTTATCAGAAACTCTTTTTCCACATTTTTTTTCCTATTTATATTGGGGCTGGAATTTTTTAATGACATAAAGTATAGACAGAATGAGGCATTTAAAAAATAACAAAAAAGATGCTAATCTAACCTACAGGTCTCTGAGTCCTTCCCCAAGAGCTTGAGAAATGCCTCTGCATTGGCCAGGGCTATGGGTGGGGCCTGAAGCTTCCAGACTGGCAGAAGGGACCAGGTCCTAGCTTTTGTCTATAGCCTGTTACTAGCTGAGAAGCTGTGAGAGAAAGAAAACTCCAGAGAGAAAGAGAAAAGAAACTCCATCAAGACATGGAGAGTTAATACAATTAAAATGAGCCTGTCTGGCCTGGAGAAAGCCTTAACTGGTCCCCTCAGGCAGAAAGCTTCCCCCAGGCCCACTGGGATGGATGAGGTGGGATAGATTAGCTCTCATCTTCCTGGCACCTGCCCTGTCCTACATCTCCTTAACCAGGGACAATCTGCTTACTTATTAGGCCATTTGTTAATATACTTTATAGACTCATAATGCTTAACTTGTTCTTTGTATTGCACTGTAAGCTCCAGAGGGAGGCAGAAGGTAGGCACCATTTGGGAACTGAGAAATGAGATAGTTAAGGAAATCTTCCCAGGCCAAGGAAATAGGAGGTTGAAATGCACCCTGGATGAAGGCCCAGGGCTCCTGGCTTAATTATCCTCTCTGGCTCTAGCCTCATCTATATTCTGAAACGTTCCTCCTAACCGTCTTCTCTCTGCATTTCTTTTCTCTCACAGCCTTTGTTATTTCTCACAGGCCCACTTTTTGTGTATTTATTTTTGCTTGTTAACACTTTTCTTAGGGCAAGAGTAAGGGGGGAGGGGTGTCCAGAGTGGAAACCCAGGTGCTCAGCTAATGTGGCCCCAATCAAGAAGCTGGGATTCCTCCCCTGGAGCTCACAGCACTGAGCATTGCCCTCAGATTCCTGGTCTCGTTATTTAGCAACAATAAATCTCTACTGGGATTTTATGTAGTAAAATTTATAAGAAGAAAAAAATGGGCAGCAGGAGATTCTCAACTGTGTTTTAAATGATGATGGCTAAGTCATCTCAAGATGATCCACTGATGTATAAGAAGAAATATTTCTATTTTCTATCTTCATTGAATTTTACCCATGCATTTAATTTATGCATAAATATATTGCTGTTGTTATGAGGTGCTGTTGAGTCATGTCCGACTCATAGCAACCCTCATGGGGTTTTCAATGGCTGATTATTTCGGGATTGCCTCAGGAGTGGACTGCCACATCTTTTTCCCATTTTTGCCATGCTAAGAATCGAACTGGGGATCTCAGAGACTACAGAGCAGTGCTCTACCAACTCAGCTAAATCCCCAAAAGTTTGGAGCCCTCTGAGCTAGACCCTGATCAACACAAAACAATGCCTTCAGAATTCCTTGCAATGCTTATGCAAAGCACATGTGCAAGGACGTTTTGTTGCAGCATGTGGGGTAACTGAAGGTCCCAGACACCGACTGCCCCAGAGCAAATAGGGACTTCAGCTACCTGCAGATATTGGGACATGCCCTTGGGTTACAAAATTGTATTCCAAGTAGAGCTTGTAGCAGAAGAAAAGAAATAACAATCTTCTTGTTTTGCTTAATTTCTAGCATGTGCAGCTATTGTTGTGGATCTGCGTATGGACTTTGAGACACATTAATTTATTTGCAGTAGTGGTAGCTGTGTATTATCATATTTTTCTTCTGGATTTCAGCATTAGTTTCCTAAAAAGCATTACTTAAATAAGATAGATAGACATTCCAAGGTATAGGACACATACAAGAAACAATAGGTAGAGAAAATGCTGAATTTTGCATTCGTTTAATCCCAAGATCTGTCACTTGTATTCAAGGCCTTTATTCCTCTCTATTTTTGCTATCTTGCAAAATATGAAACATTTATGAGAGAAAGTCTATTGAGTCCGACCTCCCTGCATACTCAGCATTGTTGTTGTTGTTGTTAGGTGCTGTCGAGTCGGTATCCAGCTCATAGCAACCCTCATAGGGTTTTCAATGGCTGTTTCGGGATTGCCTTGGGAGTGGATTGCCAGGTCCTTCTCCCGTTTTGTAGTGCTGGGAATTGAACTCGGGACCTCAGAGACTGCAGCACAGCTCTCTACCAACTGAGCCAAATCCCAGCCCATACTTAGCATTAGCGTCATCAAAAAAGAGTGGGCCTTTAACATATAAACAATGGACATAGCTTTTGTCTAGAAATGCAAAGATGGAAAAGGAACAACTAAAATATTCCAGTAAAACTTCCTTGATGCAATCTCTAGCTGAAACAATTCTATTTTTGTTTGATTATTTGCTATGATCTCCCAGATTATAGTTCCATGCATTGGGCTTTCCCAAGCAGATTCAGTTTTATGAGGTGGAAATTTCCATTAGCCAGAACTCTAGTGAGATTGGGTGGGAGGAAGGCAGCAGTAGCCAAGGCAGGATGGGACTGACTGCTAGGAGAATAGAAAGCACAGTGGAAGCTGCCCACACTGTGTGGCAGGGAAGGGGTTTTGGGATGGTGATGACATAGAATGGGGCAGGAGGAAATGATCAGAAGGCACACCTGGTATATAGAGAGTGTGACAAGAGGGAAACTGGAAAGCCAGGCAGGGTGAATTCCAGGGAAAAATGAGACTGGAGAGAGAAAAAAAACCTGATTTGGCAGCTGCTACAGGGCATAGAATGAGGTGGAGAACAAAAACGATACCTAATCAGACAATGAAGAAGTGTGGATGAAGGTGAAGAAAAGCCCCATCACCCAATACCTGCCACTGCAAGTATACTTGTGGGCAGGTATGTTCAGAGAAACACTATATACATCTGAATTATTTAAGCTATATTTTTTGCCAGACTTTTGTTTCTTTGAACATGATACCAAGTAGGAATTAGACCATGTAAAGTTCTAGATTTAATTTTGGCTACACTTGTAGAACTTTCTAGTTTTCTGGCAGGGCTTCTTTGCCCCCAAAACCACATACATTGCCTGGCACAGAGTGGTCAATACATAAATATGAGATGAGATGAGAGACATGTTAAATGAATTAATGAATAAATCAGTGAATTTTAAAAGAAATGAATAAAAGTGTAAAGAAGACCGCAAATGAAGACTTTTATTTAAGTAGTGCTATGGTGAAAATGTCTGCAGCCATAGCACCCTAGTGTCCCATCCTGTCTGATCTCAGAAGCTAAGCAGGGTTGGCCTGGTTAGTCCTTGGATTGGAGACTGCCCGGGAACACCAAGTGCTGCAGGCTAGGAAGAAGGACCTGGAAATCCACTCCCAAAACAATCCACCATTGAAAACCCTATGAATAGCAGAGAAGCACTGACACGGTGCCAGACATGGCACAGTGCTGGGGAGTGTTTCTTTCTGTTTTACATAGGGTCACTATGAACCAGACCTGACTCCATGGCACTTAACAACAACATGGGGAAAATAAGGAAGAAAATAATGAGGGGAAATAGAGAATTTTCCTCTAGGAGACTTGAGAATACATAAAAATAAGGAATGAAAAGAACAGCTGACATGCTGAAGGCTGATGGTGAGGGACTGTACTTGTTTTCACCAGCCAAGGGAACTCCAAAGCTGAGTTGGAAAGCAGGCTTCTCTTTTACTCCAATACATTAACACAGTTTACCATACTTCTTTGAAGGGTTCTTGGGGAAAATTCCCTCTGAAAGTAGCTGACACGGAGGAGCTGAATGCTTTAGAAATCTTTTTATCCTTCTTTAGGTCTCCATATCCTCCCAGGCTTTTCTTGCAAAGTGTCTTAATTCTAGATGCCTCTTCACTCCATGGCTGGGATTTAGCTCAGTTGGTAGAGTGCCACTCTGCAGTCTGTGAGGTCCTGGATTCAATTCCCAGCACCCCAAAAATGGGAGAAGGATGTGGCAGTCCGCTCCTGAGGCAATCCTGAAACAATCAGCCATGGAAAAACCTATGAGGGTCACTATGAGTCAGATATGACTTGACGGCACCCAACAACAACAACTGCACTGCACTCCATGTTTTGAACTTAATTGCATATCTGCAAAACTTCTGTTAAAGATGTACTGTCCAGAGAGCCCAAGACTGACTTCTAGAGTAGAATTTCTAAGATAAATTTCCTAACCCATAGATATTTGCTATTTATCTATTGGCAAAGCTAAATGAGCATTTTAACATTGGCTTGATAAGAAAACAGACAAATAAACTATGTGTTATTTATGTAAATCTGGAGCCTTCAAAGAGGATTAATATTATCTAATGGCATGCAATAAATTTCCTCTCTTTTATTTCATGGCGCTCATGTTCAACATAGGAACTCTAGTGTCAGACTGCTTGGATTCAGATTCTGACTCCTAAGTGTATTGGTTTTATGTCTTGGGATAAATCTCTCTGGGCCTCAATTTTCCCTTCCATACAGTAGAACTAATAATATTGTGTTTCATAGGTTTGTTGGCAGGCTTAATCGATTAACTTACAAAAGCATGTAGCAGAGGGTCTAGCGTATGATAAACAATAAAGATTTTGAGAATGGTGTTCTGTTTATTAATCCTTTATTTGTATATTATTGATACTCAAGAACATATCAAGTGAATATGCAAGCTGGGAGAAATAGAAATTAAAAACTAGCATCCAAGGTAATGTTGTTTTTGCATGTTTATTTGATGTGGTTCCTGTTTTGGTTGGGATGCAAATTGCATTTGAGGCAGATTCTTTGGAATATTGAAAAATAGCTAGAAGGAGACATAGGATAAACTTTCTCAATGTATCCCAGCTGGATGTCCCTGCTCTGGCTGTGTTCTGCAGAGTTGTGAATATATAGCTCTGTCACCACAAGCATCACTCTGTTTAAAACTCTGTGCTTGGAGATTGTAGTGATGCGGCAGAGAGACCTGGTGAGAGGGTGCTTCAAAATAATACTCCACGAATCATGTACATCAAAATGCATATATGTAAATGCCACAATGAAAAGCATGTCAGAATGAATCACATTAAGGTGCACATTAAAAATGTCCAATAAAAAAATAATACTCCACGGAATAAAGACATAAATGAAATGGTACTGCATGGGAACCAAGCATCTGCACTGGTGCTCTAAGGTTCGTGGGAGTGTCTGAGGTGTTGTAGGTATAGAGTTGTTCTTCACACACAGGATAAACAGCGATGGCTGGCTGATTCTAATGAGAGCAGTTCTAACTACCGCTGAGATGAATTTGAGGGGTTTCCAAACTAAGTTAACGCTAACACTCTAGCATTCTGAAAGGGTTTGGCATTTCTCAGATTATGATAACCAAGCTGAAAGCATTCCTAGGCACTCAGCAGGCAGGCACACCTCCGCAGATGCAGATTCCAGCAGAACAAGTGGCCGAATGAGCTCCAGTTCATTATAGACCAAGAGTCTCTCCATTGATTTGTGTTTCTTTCTCCGGAACAAAATAATAGGACATGCCATTGCTGACTCTTCATGTTCAAAGCCAAGGTTTGTAGTTAAATTGGAAGAACAGCCTCCCATTTATTCCTCCTGCTTTATTCCTCTGTGGTATTGCCAGGATGCTTTCTCTCTGGAGTGGAATGGAAGGATGGAGGTAATGTGGGCTTTCATAATGCAAGGGCCTTACCATGTTCCATCCTGCTGGAATGCACACATTGAGACACTAGACCCATCTCTGGAAAGGTTGGGCTTTAGTCAAGAAACTGTTCAAATAATGAAAGATTTTGTTCTTGCATGGGAACTAGCATAAACTAGATTATTCTACTCAGTTGGTAGAGTACTGCTCCACAAACTTTGAGGACAACTCAGGTTCCATCCTAAGTGCTGCAAAAAGCGAGAGAAGGACATGGCAATCTGCTCCCGAAATAATCCTGAAACAACCAGCCATTGAAAACCCTGTGAGGGTCACCATGAGTTGGACTCGACTCAATGGCACCTAATGACAGCAACAAGTTCTGAGCGTATGATTCTTGTTGCCAGCTTGATTTTTTTTGTGTATATCCTTCCTTATTTTCCTCATTCTTTGCTTCCTTCCTTCCTTCCTTCCTTCCTTCCTTCCTTCCTTCCTCCTTCTCCTCCTCCTCCTCCTCCTCCTCCCCTTCTTCTTCTTCTCTTCTTCTTCTTCTTCTTCTTCTTCTTCTTCTTCTTCTTCTTCTTCTTCTTCTTCTTCTTCTCCTTCTTCTTCTTCTTTCTTCTTTTATTTTTTTTAGACAGGGTCTCACTATGTAGCCTCAGGCTGACCTGGAACTCACAATCCTGCTTTTGCCTCCTGAGTGCTGGGATTATATGTGCCACCATATCCAGCAGATTGTATTTTTTCTATTTTATCTTTTGAGGAACATTTTTGTCACCTTTAACAGCCCTCAGAAATAGAAGGAAATATGCTCAACTTCCTAATTAGAAAGAAGGAAAAAAAACCTTCAAGGATCTTTCAATAATTTCAACTAGTATCAAAGCTGGGAGCTCTGGTGCACACCTGTAATCCCAGTGCTTTGGGAGACAGAGGCAGGAAGATTGCAAATTTGAGGCCAGAGACAGTCTGTGTAACTCAGTGTGACCCTGTTTCAAAATAAAAATTAAAAGTTCAGTTAGTGTGCAGCTTAGTAGTAGAGTGCTTGTAAAGCATGTGTAAGGTCCTGGGTTCAACCCATACATATGGAAAAAAAAATTGAACTAATGTCAGTGGAAATACTCATATATGTGTGAAATAGGAGATGATGTCCCTCAAGTATAATGTAAATTCAGTCATTCAACTCATTTACTGAATCTCTTTTGTGCCAGATGTTGAGCTGGGTGCTGGATTTGTAGAATATAAAATAACATGTAAACTCTTCCTCATGGGGACTGGAGTCCAGAGAAGAAAACATAGAGCCAGTAAAGATACAACTAAAGATTATATTAAGCACCACAAAGAAAAGAAAATGGATCAATGCAATTTGCTCTGGTTAAAAATTTCCCTTATGTATTCTGTCCTCCTGTTAGTCTCGGTGTTTTTGGCTAATTGCTTCCACTCTTTTCTTTTTAAGGCCTAATTTATACCCAGTGCTTAGCTTTCCACCTGAAAATACAAACTGCAGAAGTCCCAAGGAGAAACCATCTGTATTTTGAGTAGAGTCACCTAAGATATGGAGAAAACAATGTTGGGATAAAAGTAAAACCCTGGGACAATCCAATCATATAGGGACTCTTCATAACTAAACAGCATCTTTAAAGCCCAATACCCAGCTGTTTGTGGTCAGAAAGACTAAAAGAGTAAAAGCAGAGGAAAGCTGTTTATCAATAGTTTGTCCTAGTCTCCTCTATGAGTTCCTTGAAACAATTGTTGTTGTTGTTATTAGGTGCCCTTGAGTCGGTATCCGACTCATAGCCACCACCATAGGGTTTTCAATGGCTGTTTCGGGATTGCCTTGGGAGTGGATTGCCAGGCCCTTCTCCCATTTTTGCGGTGCTGGGAATTGAACTCGGGACCTCAGAGACTGCAGCGCAGTGCTCTACCAACGGAGCTAAATCCCAGCCCCATTGAAACAATAGGAGATGCTTAAAGAAGGGAAAGAGAGGCAAAACAGAAGTGCCCCCGAGTCACCATATTCCTTTCTTGGCCACATCTCTAGGGCACCATCCTCCCGGTATGAATACTCCCTAAGGAGAGCTGAGTGGCCAAGAGGGAGCCCTAATGGCTGAGGTGCTGGCTAATGGACTTCCCTGTGCATTGGTAATTCTTAATGGAAAACTATAGGATCAAAGTGTGTCCCAAAGCATTGTTGGAATGAGCACCATGTACTTTGCACTGTCCACTGGTCCACTCCCTGGGGCCCCCACCCTGGGCAATTATTGTTTTAGTACTTTTGTTATTAATCCTGACTCTCATATACTGATCTGAGGGTCTTACTGCCTTTACTCTATTGGTTTAGTAATCCTAAAAATATTCTTACCACCAGGTCACATAGAATAATTTAAACTAATCAGGCTCATTAGCTTACTCAAAACAAATTAAAACTTTTACACCTTTTCTAGGGCAGGACAAGCATAGAAAGATTCCATAGGGATGTCTGCCTACAGGGGACATCTGCTTTCCTTTTCTTACCTAATTATAAAATATCTTCCAAAGTGTCACCTGGACAGTGTTATATAATTGTGCTTAAAAATATTTATTTATGGAGGGCATGACTGGCAATAGGGAGTCCTGAATCAGACCAATGATATATCAAAAATACATATACAATTTTGTGCTTAGCATGCACAAGGCCTTGAGTTCAGTCCTAACAATGTAAGATTGGAATGAACAATCAAAAACTCCCAAATAAACAAAAAAAAGTAAAATTTAAAACCTGAATAGAAACACTGAAAATTTATTTCCATGTTCCAAGTTCTAGAAAACAGTTACCTATGTACCACCCACATAGATTTTACACAGGTTATTAGTGTATTATAAAGTCTATTTAGAGGTCACCAGCGCGCACACACACACACACACACACACACACACACACACACCAAGCAAATCTTAATGTCTCTAAGGTAAGTGTCTGCTGAACTGAGATGAAAATATAATTTGAGCAGATGGCAAAAGATTAACATGGCTAATTTCAAAATATGAGAATAATGATTTTCTATATGTAGCAAGGGCTGGGGTTTAGCTCAGTTGGTAGAGCACTGCTTTGCACTGTCTGAGGCCCTGGGTTCAATCCCCAGAACCTTCAAAAATGGGAGAAGGACATGACAATCCACTCCTGAAGCAAACCAAAAAACAAGCAGCCATTGAAAACCCTATGAATAGCAGAGTAGCATTGACACAGTGCCAGGCATGGCACAATGTTGGAGAGTGTTTCATTCTGTTGTACATAAGGTCATTATGAGTCAGACCCAACTCAATGGCACCTAACAATAACATATGTAGCAAAGGTGGCTAATTTATAAATAGAGAGAAATTTTACTAAAGATCATTCAAAAGCAACTGCAGCACTATATAAACAGGGAACTGCCAGAAAATCAAGCTGGATTCAGAAGAGGGCATGGAACCAGGGACATCATTGCTGATGTCAGATGGATATTAGCTGAAAGCAGAGAATACCAGAAGGTGTCTATCTATGTTTTATTGGCTGTGAAAAGGCATTTAACTGTGCAGGCCATAACAAATTATGGATAACACTGAAAAGAATGGGAATTCCAGCACCTAATTGTACTCATGAAGAATTTGCACATGGAAAAGGAGGCCGTCATTCTAACAGAACAAGGTAACAGTGTTTGGTTTAAAGTTGAGAAAGGTGTGCAGCAGACTGTATCATTTTACCAAAGCACTTAGATTTCTATGCTGAGCAAAGAATCTGAGAAGCCAGACGTTATGAAGAAGAATGTGGCATTCGGATTGGAGGAAGACTCAGTAACAACCTGTGTTAATGCGGATGACACAAGTCTGCTTTCCGAAAGTGAAGAAGATTTGAAACATTTACTGATGAAGATCAAACGAAGACTTCAGTATGCATTGTGCCTCAACATTAACAAAACAAAAGTCATTACAACTGGGTCAGTAAGCCACTTCATGATAAATGGAGAAAAGATTGATGTTGTCCAAGATTTTGCTTTACTTGGTTCTACAATCAACACCCATGGAAGCAGCAATCAAGAAATCAAAAGATGCATTGCATTGGGAAAGCTGTTGCAAAAGACCTCTTTAAAATGTTGAAAAGTAAAGATGTCACATTGAAGATGAAGGTGCTTGTGATGCATGCCATGGTATTTTCAGTTGTATCATATGATTGTGAAAGCTGGACATTGAATAAGGAAGACAGGAGAAGAATTGATGCTTTTGAATTATGGTGCTGGAGACAAATGCTGAATATGCCATGGACTGCCAAAAGAACCAACAGTTCTGTCCTAGAAGTGAAACCCAAGTGTTCCTTGAAAGTAAGGGTGGCTAGACTGCATCTTATGTATTTTGGACACATAGTCAGGAGGGACCAATGCCTGGAGAAGGATACCACATTTGGGAAACTGGCAGGTGAATCCAAAAAAAAAAGGAAGATCCTTACCTACATGGATTGACACAATGTCTGCAACAATGGGATTAAACTAATAAGATAGTGTGCCTGGCACAGAATCAAGGAGTGTTTTATTCTGTTGTACATAGGGTTGTTATGAGTAAGACCCAACTTGATGGCACCTAACAATAACAACAATCTCCAGACTTGTAAAAACATCAATCAACATTGTATAAGCTTATTATGTGAGGTTCTGGAATGCAGACCATTTGTCTGTTCTTATTTCTCCTTCCTCAAACATGTGCGTGAGCACCCACATATATACACACTATATAAAGCCACTCATGGCACTGAGTCACACACAGAAATAACTGTGGAGCTCCCTATTGTAATATGGAAGACTCATTAAGAAACTCAGTTTGCTCCTGCTTTTCCCTCAAAAGTTGTCAATTATAATCATTCATCCATTCTCTCAAATTACCTATTATTATTATCATTAGTTATTTTCAGTAAATGCTTGGATTTCACAGAGGTCTCCTGCTCACTTGTGGGGCAAAGCCTCCAGCATACCAAAGGCTGTGAGCAAAGCCCAGAATTTTCCTTGATAAATGGCTACCCTTTGGCTTAGAGCACTAAAACAAAAAAACTGACTCTTGTTTTGTCTGTTCCATATCCCCAGCAACAAAATTTACAGACAAACACATTGACACCAAAGGAGCTTGAACTAATGACCTTAAATAAGTCATAACTGGCAGATGACTTATTTTTTGTCATGCAGCAATAGAAGTTTCATTAGCTGAGTAATAATGTATACAGATTTGGTTTTAATTACTTATAAAATTGTGCATATTCTCCTACATCCACTAGTATATAAATATCACAATCATAGCATGTGTAACATTGGTTTAGTTTTTTTTTCCCTTGTGACTTTCCCCCACCTAATGATTCCCCCACAAGGCAGGCTCCAGTCACTTCATTTTTTATATCTCTGATATCCCCTGACATAACAGATCTTATTGGATAAATGATGGCTAAAAACTTAATGCATATATCATTACATTACATATCATTATATTATCATTATAATGCATATACACTTGGAAATTTTGGATTTTTTAAACTAAGATTATTCACATAAAATAAATGCACACTGAAAATTATAATAATATAATCTGGAAGATTATATCCCTACCTTTTACGCAATGCAAATGCAATGAATCTCTTTCTCCTTGTTATGAGCTCTTTATCCATATTGACGGTAGGAAAACGGTTTGAAAGTGATTATTTATATCTGGACAAAGGGATCCAGCAGTTTTGATCCCACCTATTTACCAGGCTCAGGTCCCCAAAGCATCCAGTTGTGCCAATACGAAGTAGCTATAAATCCATATCCTCACACAAGAACCAGCCCTTGATCACTAGCTATACAGCCTGACTACCATCAGAAATTTGGGAAAGAAGTCTTGGTTATAAAATGGTGTTCAAATTTCAGAATGATTTGAAGGGGGGAATCAGCATCTCAAACCCAAGTCCCATTATTTTGCTCTAATTATGACAAATTGTAAAAAACAAATAAATAGGTGCTTTCCAGGCCTCTGTCTTTGCTTCTTTTGATTTCATTCTCTGTCACCTTCACAAGGCCAAATTCTCTTTAACTGAATTGATTTCCTTTTATTGTCCATCCCAAGGGAAAAGATAGGTAAATTTTTTAAGTGAGGAAGAATATACTTTAATTTAACATATCTTAGATATATTGAGTGGTATATACTATCATTTCAACATGTAATAAGTGTTCTTAAGTAGTAAAGAGATATTTTAGATTTTCCTCATGTAGTTTTCAAAATTCAGTGGATATTTTATACTTAACAATGCATCTCAGTTTGGATAAGACATATTTCAATTGTTTAATAAGTATGTGTGCCTAGGGCTTCCTTTGTAGACATGCATGGTTGTTAGGAGCCACTGCCCATCCATATAGAGAGTAATAATGCAGGTCAAGTCATAACATTAGAGGAAAGTCACTAAATCCAGGAAAGAACTCCCATTTGTCTGGGCTAGAAGGATCAGAATTTGTGGTCCAGATGAGCCCATTTCTGTGATAGCTCTATAACTCTTTCTCAGCTTTCATCCTAGAGATCCCCAGATTCTTAGAGTAGCAGAAGATGGTTCTGGATAGCCCCATACATAATATATTCAAGTGGTCTTGTTGTTGTTGTTAGGTGCCGTCGAGTCGGTATCTGACTCATAGCAACCCTCATAGGGTTTTCAACGGCTGAGTACTTCGGGATTGCCTTGGGAGTGGATTGCCAGGCCCTTCTCCCATTTTTGTGGTGCTGGGAATTGAACTCGGGACCTCAGAGAATGCAGCGCAGCGCTCTACCCACTGACTAAATCCCAGCCCTTAAGTGGCCTTAGAGACTTTCAAATCTTTCCAGTGCTCAATGATTCAAACAATGATGAGACAGCATTTCTGGATGCTAGATAAATACTACTACTCAGATTTCTCAGCAAGTGATTGTTGGGTAAAAGTCCAAATGATCTAACAGCTCACTTGCCAATTCTCTAATAGAGAAAACATTTTCAGCTTTAGGTCAATGAGCTCATGCTCATTTACATGTTGGTCTCATATTTAAAGTGCTTTAGGACTTCAAAAGAATAAGTATTTCTCTAGTCTAAGATTGGACTATAATGTATGTCCACTTATTTTCAATAAGAAAGCTAATTTATGGCACTACAATGAACTATATTTTGGATTCTTAGGTTATAATGTATCTTAGCAAGAGCGACTCTCAACCATGATTTTAAAAAAAACAGCTTCATTGAGATTCACACACCACCAAATGAACCCCTTTAAAGTGCACAAATCAGTGGGGGTTGATGGAGTTGTGCAACTATTTCCACTATCTAATTTCAAAATATTTTCTTCACCCCAGTAAAGATCTCTGTGCCCATTAACTGTGGTACACCTCCCTGGTACCCACCTCCTCACCACAAAGTAGCTACAAGCTACATTACAATTGGAAAAACTCATCTTAAATCTGAGCTTAGCTTTTTGTAACTAGTATAGGCAGTGGACTTTTGTGGTGTGGTTGATTATCATTCCTACTCCATTTACTTCTTCACTTGTTCTGCAAATATCTGCTGAGGAGTGTCTGGGATATAAGAGTGGAAGAGTAGACAATTGTACCTGTCAGATGTGGTTCTTTCTAAGGTGTCCTCAGAGAATACAAGCTAGATTTCATTTCTGTGTTTAACTGCTGTAAGAGCAGATGCAACACCATTTTGTGTGAAGTTAGGGTTTTAAGTTACTAGAATGCTATCATTTGCTGTGTCTGACCCTGCACTGCTGTGAATACATTTTTATAGGGATGCATAGTACCCCTGTGGCCTACAAGTTTATTCAGAGTTAAACGTAACTCTGCTTGGCAGGGACTGAAGGATGTACAAGTGAAGGAGTGTGGTCTACTTTGATCTCACATTCTCTCTCCTTTGCATTCCTGAAACCACCCAGGATGTGGCCCATGAGCCACACTTCCTCATTCCTACACTCATGCACGCACCTTCTAGTAGCTGATCCATAATGTCATCTTACTATATCCAAAGCATTATTTTGAGTATTTATTTCTGTTGCATGAATTCTTTGATGTGGGAAAGGCTAACCTAACAGACAACTCCAACAGTAGCTCCCTTGTTACTTCTAACGTGATGGTTTTGAGTGGCACTGTATTTGAACTTGGAATTGCATTGACTTCCCAAACAGCCAGCTAGTTGGTCTGGGGAAGCCGCTCAGGAGCTCCGTGATAGAAAGCACTTGTCCAGTATGTGTGAGGCTCTGAATTTGATCCTCAGCTCAAGAAGAAGACAACTACAGAGCTATTGTCCATTGTTTCTGCCCAGCCCAGCCCCATGCCACTATAGGTTATCCTCAGGCCATTAATACATGGTTTAGTTGAACCATGGAGCCCCATCTTCTAACAGTATCTAGTGGAGACTTGGGCCCCTGTCAGCAGGCACTGCCTTCCTTCCTTCACCCCGAGACCCTAACCTTCTCTGCTGCTGGCCTGGTACCTGTTTTGTGCCTTGCTCTGGGAGCTCAGTTGGTACAGCACTGCTCTGCAGTCTCTGAGGTCCCAAGTTTGATTCTCAGCACTGCAAAAATGGGAGAAGGATGTGGTAATTCACTCCAGGGGAATCCCAAAATAAGCAGCCATTGAAAACCCTGTGAGAGTCGCTATGACTCGGACACGACCGACAGCACCTAACAACACCAACTGGAGGAGCTGAACCCAGGGCCTTGCTCATGCTTTGCAAGCACTCTACCACTGGCCTGCAGCCCCAGTCCATTGTTTGTTTATTTATATCTTGAAACAGGGTTGTGCAAACTATCCCTGACCTCGAACCTTCCTTTGATCCTCCTGCCTCCCCCTCTGGAGTTACTGGGATTACAAGTGTGCACCACTGAGTTCAGCCTCCGAATCCTCATTTCTACCACGATGCTGACCACACACGCAGCGGTGGTTTCTGTCTCTTTGCGCAGGGTATGAGCACAGGGGCAGAATGGAGTCTTCCACAGTAGGTGCTCCATCAATTTTTGTCATGTGAATACATAAATAGAAAGCAGGGTTGGCAGCTTTCTGCCCACTGAAAAGACAGCACGTTTGAAACAAGATAGTGCCATTTAATATGCTAATTATGTAAATCAGACAATATATAAATCAAATAAACCTCAGGTACCCATACAGTGTGGAAAAAAAAAATTGAAGTACAGCCCAACCAGTAGCATTCAATTAATAGTAAGATATTTTTTTCTTTTTTCATCTTTTACAGAACTTAAAGGAGATGTCACTCACACTCCCCAGGGACTTTCATGGAATCTCCTTTCCTTCTTTGTCCCCATCCTCCCTCCCTCGTTTCTACTCCGCATCCTGTCCCTCCCATCCCCCACACCCTTCCCACCGCATGCCTCCCTCCAGGGTGTTTTCCTGGCCCTTCTCACTTGGACCACTCAGCCTGGCAGGCTGCTGTGTTTCCTGTTCACTCACTAGGCCAAGCCTGCACTGTAAAGAAAAGCCAGGGGCCAGCCAGGAGCCAGAGAGTCTTCCCTTTAGAAAGTGGGCAGAAGGGACAGGGGCTGTGGCAGCAGTTGAACTTTAGAGGATCAGAGGGTCTTTTTATTCTTATCACAAGGGCAGGAAGACTGAGAAATGGGGAGCCTTCCACTCCATTTGGGGCATCCCCCTGGTTGTGTACACACAGCAGCAGGTACACTGGATTTGTGTGCGACCACTTAGGTCTACAGATAGAGCAGGCAGACCCACTGCCCTGCCACCCCCTTGTGCAGCACAGAGTAGGAATCCCACATCTCAGAAAAAGGGGGGCTCCGCTGTCAGCTCTGCTGGGACGTGGAACTCCAGGTGACCAAGACTGTCACTACCCTTTCCTATAGGAGTTAAATTCTGTTTCTGTTCAAGCTATGTGCAGTGTAGACAGAACTCCTACCTGAACAGACCTCATACCTGTCTTCTATGCTATGTGGGTAACCATATTCAGCAGGCTTGGAGGCCAATTTGGACCTATGTTCATTTGCCCAAGAAGTCTGAGGATCAGTCACATTTATTTATTTATTTCATTCAGTACTTAGGAGTTGAGCCCAGAGCCTCACACATGCTTGGTAAGTGTTCTAACACTGAGCTACAACCCAAGCCTCTTTTTGACTTTTTACTTTGAGACAGGGTTTCACTAAGATCTGCAGACTGCCTCTGCCCTCAAACTCATGAGGATCTATTGCTTTTAAATCCCATAATGTGTGTTTTCAACTTGAATGCTAAAATTTGACAATATTGGTAAGACAAGATTTGTGTATCAGCCAGGGTCCAATTGAGGGAAGGGAACCTGCTATGAGTATTTAAAAGAGGCACCAGAATTTAATACAGAGGATTGGCTAGACTACATGAATGATGGAAATCTGAGAAGCAAAGTAGGAACCATGAGAGAAGCTAGAGGTTAGGAAGAAGAGAAAGCTGAGGGCTATCCAAGGCTGAGAGACAAAAGGTCTCACATGGACCTGTCCTGAGGGAGCTGGCTCCTTGGAGAAGGCCCTGCCACTACTGGAGAGACCACTCAGGTGGAACTGAATGGGAGAAGACCCTGGTTTCTCCCCCAACTCCAACCATCTCAGGGTTTCCACCAGTAGCACCTGTGAGCTATAGAAGACCCTGGGTTATATGGTCAGGAGCAGGGGAAGGGAAAGGAGAGGCTAGCCATGGGGCGCGTAGGCCATGGTGCACACAGTTGGTGTGAGGTTTTGCCAACAAGCTAACAGGAAAATAAAGGGTATGGAAAAGACACCTGGATGTCATGGTGTCCGGTCACGTGGCTGTGCCAAGATGCTCTTCACAGAGAGAGAGCAGGGTGAGTAAAGGCTCGGGAGAGGGAAATGCAGAGGGTATTCCACTCACCAGGCACTGTGTGGGTCACACACACTGGTCTACTGAATCCTCACTGTCACCTGTTGAGTTTTACCTGGAGGAAAGGGCTGAGAGAGGTTAAGTGACTTGCCCAAAGCCACCTGTAAGTGGCAGCAAAACTTCTGTGTCTGCGTTGCAGCATCACATTCTCAAAGATTTTGGAGACCACTGGAGGGTCGGAGCTAGCTGAGACTGTGAAGCAGGAGGATCTCGCAGCTGATGCTTTTCTATCTACCATGCCAGGTCTCTATCTTGAGGGAGCCGCATAAGCATGGGCATCATATGCCTTCCCCAGCACTAGCACCCACAGGATGCACACCAGTGACGGATCTAAATCTGCTCCTAGGAAGTAAGGAGGGATATTGCCAACAGTGGTGTCTTATTTTGACAAACTGCAGCAAAGGACTAAACCTTTCATAGACCTAGGAGGGCATAATTCTCTAGGGATGAGGGATTCACCCATGTAAGAGAAGGTGATTTGTCTTTCCCCCTCAAATAACATCCTGCAAGTCACCATCATGCCTCCCTACTAGCAAGAACAACTTCTGAATTATTTTCTAATATAAATATAAATACATATAGCCCTGAATTTTGGAGGCCCACTGATGACTAAGGAAGCAAAAATCTAAGAATTAATGACATCAATTATATGGTGGGAGTGTGGCATGTGAGAGAAGAGGAACAAATATTTATCTTATACAAATATTCAATCACAATCCTATTGCTGACGGACAAAATGTTAACATAAAATGAAATAAGAAAGGATGAAAGACAACATTATAACATACACAATAAGGTCTCTGGAAATGCTGTATGCCGTTAGAGAGTCTTTTCTTTTAAGTAATAGATTTTTCATTTCCTGTGTAAGTACTTCATGGAGGACATGTGACTAGGCTAGCAAATTTGAATTGTGCTGATAGAAAAAGAGACAACCCTCCCCTCTCAGAAAGACAATATTATTCAGCACAGAAATGTGTATGTGTGTAATCACATCTTAAAGCATTTTCTTAAAGGTAATAGCTAATTCTGAAATCATCTAATCAGAAATAGAATAGGTTAATGGTATAAGTTCCAACAAATACAGCATTTTTGTGCTAGTATAAAATATAAAATACTTAGGAGAATTTATGCTCCTAATAAAAAACAGAAAAGCCACCTTTCCCAAGGTATATTATAATAGTGGTGGTAAATTTTCTTTAATGAAAAATATCTAATTTTATTAGTAATAATATTTTCTCCCTCTGCCCTTGAGTTCCCAAAAATTCTTATTGCTGAGTTAAAAGTACAAACAGTAGAATTTATAGTTTAATGAGTCCTATTGGTGACCTTTTATTTTTCTCTGCAGTCATTTCTACCATATTTATTTCTCTCTTTTAACTATCAATGTAAGCTGCTCTTTTGTGATAAAAATTACTCAGATGTTTATCATGGTTGACATGCATTAAGAATCGGATTGTGCTTTTTAAGTTGTGCCCTTAAAATAGCACTCAGACCAATGCGATGCACAGATTAGTGTCAAGACTGCTGTAAAGTCTCCACTCCTGTCAAAACTATTTTGCAGACACTTTATGAATCATAGAAATGTGAATGCATTCACTCTCTGGAGATGCTTAAATCAGGCTTTCATTTTCACGGAACCACTGTGGTAGTTGTGTGATTTATGAGAGTTTTCTCTGGATAGTGAAGTGGTTACAAGACAGTGTAGGGCACATCCAGAATGGTAGACAGATGAGCAGAAAGAAGAGAGGTGTGAGGTAGTTTAACACTTTGACTACAAATTTCAAACCAAAATATCTGATAAGTATTTTATTTCCAGAAACTCTTTATTACAATGAACAGAACAAGAATATGATTAGGAAAATAATTCGAATTCATAATATAAGCAAGATCATCATAGAATTAATGATGTGTATCATTTGAATGCAAAATAAACTCTCATAAGAAAGAATATATAATTGGCTAAATAAGAAAAAATGGCATGTAATCTCTAAACCAAAAAATTCAATCAAAAATACAAAAACAATGACAGGTAGAAAAAACAATGTTAGGTACAATAATAATATATTTTATGTTGTGATAAGGTGTAAAACAATTCTTGCACAATGGTACCTTGCATATTCATTGTACAGATAGTTTTTGTTCTTGTCTCAATTCTACTTTTTGAACATCCAGTGCATCTTCTTCATACAATTCCTTTGACAGGTGGATGATCATTCACACTGATCGTGAGTTTTGCAATGTTTGAAGGCCTGCCTCTGCCTCTCTTGCATTTTACCTTGCCATTCTCTTTACTTGGGGACATCATTTTCTCTGCCAGTGCAACTACAAATTGAGACAATTTTGTTTGTTTGTGGGCATTTCATTGTATAGGATCCATGCATTTACAATAGCTATCATCAACAGTTTGTAAAATATCTTATCCCACCACTTTCTTGATTTTCTGTCAAATTCGTATAAATTTTTTGATAGGAAAGATCCACTCAACCTACTAACATAGGAACAAATGAGTGGTGGATAATCTACACTCACTTTGTTCCCATCTTTGTGTTTCCTAATAGCTTTCTCTCCACTGCAATCATGGCAATTACTCATAACAGTGACTCCTTTGCTAGCCTGCAACCTTGCAGCTAATGTTCCCTTCTGATTAGCAACAAACTGAAACTCTCCCCTTTTCAATTTTCCATGAAATTTTGGCATGTCTTTTCTTGAAAGAATAAAGTACCAACTGCTGGAAACGGGAGAGTATTGAGAAGATGTACACTTGTCTTAAAAACCTGTCAAGAGTGAGGGTAATGTCTGGATTTCTAATAGTTTTTCACAGATTCAAGACCACCCATCCCAATGTTGTTCTCTGTTGAGAATTGACTTCATCTGCAATTTCTCAGAAAAAAATATTCAAATCATAAGAATACCTTGTCTCAGAATTGCAATATTCCCAAATTTTGATTCTTCTTTTGACTGATTTTAGTGGTAGGTGCAGTTTGAGGCTTGACCTGCCTTTGAACTTTGTGATGGATTCCTCTATGCTCTGAGAAGGGCTTTCTTATCTTGCTTTTTGAAATGTGTACCTCAGATATGGAACTACTCATCTATGTCGTATGTTTGATGGGCTCCACAGGTGGTTGTCACTTATTGCAATGCAATTTAGATAGTAACAACTGATACCTATCGCAAGCAATAGAGAATTTTGTTGGTTCATCTCCAATTGAAGAGTTATGAGGCCAATAGTCCGATATGTTTAGGAGTCTGTGGTAGCTCATTACAAGCATAAATTTCAATACCAATATAATTTCTCTGGGATCAGTATCTGAAATTTCACTTGACTTTTTCTGTTCATGTAACAACTGCCAATGCTCATTCATACACTGATTTATGAAGATTATCAGACCATAACTGAAAGTCACTTGGCAATTTGAAACACAGGGGGACAACACTCTGCCTATTTAATAGAAACAAATCCCTTTGGTATCTCTGTGAAACTTTGTGGAACATATGTATCCCAATGATAGTCAAAGGGTTAAAAAATTTTTAATTGACACAAAATTGTGAATATTTATAGGGTGCAACGTGATAATTCAATATGTGTGTACAATGTGCAATGATAAAATCTGTGTAATTAGCATTTCTATCTATGAGAAATTTTTAAAGAGGAAGGGGAAATAAAATTCTACCCAAGGGCATTTATTGCCACCCATGTTTGAGGCATGTGTTTTAACCTGTAGCAAAGCAGCAAACTCATATGTGTAAAAAACTCTCTGTGTAAAATGCCTCTTGACTCAATGAGGGGCCTGGTGCAGGGTGAGATGAATCCAGTCTGGCCCTTCCTTGGGGTCCTCAGCCCAAGTTACCTGCCAGATGTCTGTATGGGCTCTGCTACTGCCAGTATCTCAACAGGATGACACCAAATCAGTGTTCTATGTGTATCCATTTAAATAAGACATTCTGCCCTTGCCTAACCTCACCAAGCCTGCAGCCATACCACTGTGGCATCCAATCCCATCAGATCTCAGAAGCTAAGCCGGGTGGGGCCTGGTTAGTACTTGGATGGGAGACCTCCTGGGAACACCAGGTACTATAGGCTTGGGAGAAGGACCTGGGCACCCACTCCCAAAAAACAATCAGCAATTGAAACCCCTATGAATAGCAGAGAAGCACTGACAATAGTGTTTCACCTGCTGCACATAGGGTTGCTATGAGTTGGACACAAACTTGATGGTACCTAATAACAACAACCTCACCAAATTCATATTTCTTTATTCCAGTTAGAAGGTAAGCTCTTTGACAAACAGGTACCATTGAAACACTAAAGGACAATGCAAGTGTTTTCTAAGACCTGAGATCAAAGAATTGGAGAAGAAAAATAGACTGACTCCACAAGAAGAGTTTTAGTTCCTCTGTCCTTACTCGGTTCTAGCAAGAAATCAATGGGCTTCTCTCTCAGAATCTACAGACCACAGGTAAACTGAGTGAAATATCAATAATAGAAAATTTCAAATGACTACAGCATGAGTCTAGTTTTAAAAAGAAATAAAATATTTCGAGTTGGCATGCTTGCTCCTTAGAACTGTGTGACTTTCATAATAGATTTGCTTAAAATCGTACTTGACAATACATATATAAACTCTCATACTGCCTCTCCAGTCTGATAGATTGGACACCTAAAATATATTATTTTCTAACTTACATAAAGGGGCCAGTAAGTCCAAAGTTTCCTTTTGCAGATTTTCTAGACTATTAGTTTTGGCTAATAGATAACCTCCCCTAAAGGGTCCTGTGGTTGAAAACACTTGGGAAACAAGACATTAAAAGAAGTGTGACAGGTTTCTTGTTTATGGGAGGTTTTCAAAAGCTTTAAATACGTAGGCAGATGTATCCCTTTACTTGTCAAGAGGAAGCCAAGAATGCAGGGTTTAATGAGGAACTCTTTTGTTGGGCATGGAGCCCCTTCAGAACTAACATGCTGCAGCACACAACCTGAGAAACGCTGGTTTAGTCTGGTCTTTTCTTCTGGTGTGGGGAGATGCTGCTCACCTCTCCTTCTGCCTGAAACATTACACCAGAAGCCATGTGACTGGCTTCCCACAAGGAGCTACCTGGCCAACTTGGTGCATTTTAGCCCTTTCCTTATCTTTCTCCAGCCTTCTACCCTGTTTATTTTCCAGTGCAGCACCTTCTAGGTTTTTAAGTCTTTTAATTTGCTTATAGCCTGCAGCTGTAGCTCTGTGGCATACGATCCTGTCAGATCTCGGAAGCTAAGCAGGGTCGGGCCTGGTTAATACCTGGATGGGAGACCGCCTGGGAACATCAGAAGCTGTAGGCTTGGGAGAAGGACCTGGCAACCCCCTCCCAAAAATCAATCTGCCATTGAAAACCCTATGAACAGCAGAGAAGCACTGACAATAGTGTTTCCCCTGTTGTACAGAGGGTCGCTATGAGTCAGATACCTACTGGATGGCACCTAACAACAACAACAACAACAACAATTTGCTTATCTCTCTATACAAGTAAAAGACAAGCTCTTTGAAGGCAGGGCCTGTCATCTCTTTTATTCTTTGACATGCCCACAGCTTGGAATTTTAGGAGTCTACCTGGAATGTAGGCATTCAATAAATCTGTGTTGAATAATGAGATAATAAATTCAAACTATCCATGCCAGAAAATTCCTGCATCTTTATGTATGGTTAATTTATTTGCTCACTTAAATAATTATTGAGTACAAAGGTCTGAGCTTACTGACATCTATCATAATGAAACTTACAAACTGCCCTTAGTGTCCCTTAGTGAAATGCTATTTATGAGACAGGCCTTTGGTCACCTCTGTGCTTCTGCTCTCAAGTGTGGCCAGTCCAGGTCTTTCAACTGTGCCTCAGGATTTGATTTATAAAAATACAGTTCATATCTATGTCTTCAGAAAAGTATTCCTTTAGGGTGGATGAAAACAGGTAAACAAGATACTACACATTAATTAGAATGAGAAGGAAGGAATTATAAAGTCTCTTTCAAATTATTTGGGGCAACATTAAAACTAAATTCTGGACTAGATGTCATTAGTATTGAAGGGTATATTTTCCTGGGACTGTGAAATCACTCCTCATGTAACAGCATGACACAGCTGTATTGAACACTGTTATAAGATGGATTGTGTTCCACCAAATTCATACATCGAAGCCCTAATCATCAGTACCTCAGGGTATGATTGTACTCGGAGAAAGGACCTTTAAAGAGGTTTGTTGTTGTTGCTGTTGTTGTTAGGTGCTATTGAGTTGAGTCTTACTCATAGGGACCCCTCATGGGGTTTTTAATGGCTGATTGTTTTGGGAGTGGATTGCCACATCCTTCTCCCATTTTTGCCATGCTGGGGATTGAACCCAGATACTCAGAGAGTGTGGAGCAAACCCAGATACTCAGAGAGTGTGGAGCAGTGCTCTAGCAACTGAGCTAAACCCTAGCCCTTCTGAAGAAGTAATTAATATAAAATAAGGTCATCAGTGTAAGCCCTAATCCAATGTGATTAGTGTCCTTACAAGAAGAGATGAACACACAGACATATACAGAGTGAAGACCACGTGGAAGTAGACAGCAATGGACAAGCAAAGGGGAGAGATCCTTATAGGGAACCAACCCTGCCAAACCACACTTTAATCTTGGATTTCCAGTCTCCTGGAATGTTTACAAATCAATTTCTATTGTTTAAGCCACCCTTTTTATTATGGCAGCCCTACAAGTCTAATACAAACACCTGTTTCATAAGTAGGATGAGGCAACATCTTGTTCTTGATCTTCAGGAGCTTGAAGTTTGTGGAACAGAAAAATAAATAGATAATTGTAATTCTTTCAATAAATTCTTCTACTGGAGACACCCAAACAGTGCCTAGAGCAGCAGGTGCATCTAACTCATGACCTTGAATGGAGGCAGGGAACTGGAGAGATGTGGCCGCTGGATCAGGTTTGAAGGGCAGGTTGGAGTGCAGAAGGCCAGAAGGTGGGCACATGGTCCAGGCACAGCAAGTAGCATGTTCAAAGATCAGGTGGTCAGAATTGGGGAAAATGTGACAGGTTATGGGAAATGAAACTGAAGTAAACTAAGGTCAGATCAGCGAGTGTTTCTGTCTTCTCCTTGAAAGCAGAGGTTTAACCTAAAGTTGATGGGAAGTCATGGAAAGGTTTTAATTGAGGTCATCACACCTAAATTTTACAAAGATGTCTTAGAAAGTACAAGGGAGACCAGTGAAACCACTGGGGTCAAAATTCTGAAGCCCATACCTAAAGTTGGATGTAAATCAGAAACATTCAAGAGGCACCAAAGAGAATGGAATAGAGAATGAACAATGAGAATGAATGAGAACCACCCACAGGAGAATGTTGGTGGGAGGGGAGGAAGACAGAGGCTTGAAATAGGACTCCCTGGGTCAGCATTTGGGCAACTAAGTGAAGCCCCAGGCCCTGAACAGAAAAACAAGGAAGAACAGCAGGAAATAACTAGGCAGCCTTCAGGAGATATTTTTAAAAATACACAAAAACCCTTCAATTTTTAGATGCACCTCTGACTGTCTCTCTTTGGAGACCTGTGTTCTTAAACTACTTTTACCATTTGTAGTAGTGAATTAGACTTTCATTTTTTCTTTTTAAATCTGCTTGAGGCCATAGCCAGAGTAATTTCTTGAATATTTTCCTCTTTTGGCACAATTCAACTCAATTCTATAAACATTTGAAATTCTGCTACAGGGTAGGCAGATACTAAGGGCTTGGTTCTTCGATAATGTTAAGTACATTTTAATGACGTCACTGTTTAGGTTGCCTAAAGTGGGTAGCTTGGGAGAAGGACCTGGCAACCCCCTCCCAAAAATCAATCTGCCATTGAAAACCCTATGATCAGCAGAGAAGCACTGACAATAGTGTTTCCCCTGTTGTACAGAGGGTCGCTATGAGTCGGATACCGACTCGATGGCACCTAACAACAACAACAACAAAGTGGGTAGCACATTCATTGATGGTGAGATGATTGTAAGAGTAAGGAAATGCTTTTCAGATGTGCAGCGCTTTACAATGTACTACCATGACAGTTTCTCATTTGAACCTCATAGTGACCCTGTGAAAGAGCTGAGGACTGTCATCGTAAGCAGACAGAGATGTTAAGAATATAAAATTTTGTTTTTATTAAAATCAGTTTAGAGGGGCGATCAAAACTATTAGTAATTACTGAAGACTGGCAAATTTTGTGGATTTTTGAATTCTTTTTTTTCTCCCCTGATTTATAAGAGTAGTAATTGTACATTATGAAAACAATATTAGAAAGCAAGGGAAAAAATTGAGCATGAAAAAAAATCACCCTGTAATGTCCAGAGATAAATGCTATTAATATTTAACATATATTTTCTAGGTTTTAAATATATTTTCCCTGCACCTGTACCACCGTGGCATGCAATCTTGTCAGATCTCAGAAGCTAAGCAGGGTCTGCCTGGTTAAACATTTGATGGGAGGCCACGTGGGAATAACAAATGCTGTAGGCTTGGGAGAAGGTCTTGGCAGGCCATCCCAAAAACAATCAGCCATTGAAAACCTTATGAATAGCAGAGAAGCACTGACAATAGTGTCAGGTCCAGCGTCAGGAAGTGTTTCACCTGTTGTACATAGGGTCACTATGAGTTACACCTGACTCGACAGCACCTAACAATGAACAACAAAATATATTTTACCAAGTTTCTTATACAAGCATACAATCATACGTATTTTTATATCCTACTTTTAAAAATAATGTCAGCTTGTAATTTAAATAATTTACAAAATAGTCCATGTTGTTGTTGTTAGGTGCTGTAGAGTTCAGTCTGACTCATAGCAACCTTTGTACAACAGAATGAAACACTATCTGCTGTGATCGGTGCAATGTCTAACTGTGCTTTCTCTACTATTCATAGGGTTTTTGATGGCTGATTGTTCTGGGAATGGACTGCTGGGTCCTTCTCCCAAGCCTACAGCACCTGGTATTCTCAGGTGGTCTTCCATCCAAGGACTAACGAGGCCCGACCCTGCTTAGCTTCCAAGGTCTGACAATGTGGGACCTCAGGGTGGTAGAGCTGGTAGACACAAAATTGTGCATAATGCAGCCCACTCCCTCATCCATATTTAAGGACCTTACTGTGTAAAAAGTCAGCCCTCTCATTTGCATAATCAGTTATTTTCTCTCTACTGGGTTATTCCCACTAGCTTACAAACACACTGAAATATATCTCATCTTAAAAAGAAAAGCGCCTCTCCCTGGGTCCCCATGCTTAGTTGCTGCCTTCCCCTTTGCTATAAAAGTCCTCAAAATGTTTATCAGCATTTTCTCTTGTATTCTCTCTTTGGTGCATTCCAGTCAGGCTTTGTCTCCAACCACCTCACTGAAACTGTTCCTGTCAATGGCAATGACCTTCACATTTTCCTGTTCCAAGGACGCCTCTCAGGCCTCCTTTTATTCACTGTCAGGAGCATTCAACACCATTGATCACTGTGTCATGTGAAAACCCTGAGATGCTCTGAAAATGCTGCCTTCCCCAGGCCTCTGGGAGCCCGCCCCCATTCCTGCCCGAATGCCCACCTCTAAGACGTTCATCCTGGATACTTCTACTTCTGCCCTTGAAACACTGGGGTCAGTCCTGGAATTGCATCTCTTCTCCATCTGCACTCACTTCCTGGGTGACTTCACCCAGTTTATGGCTTTCAATATAATCTACAAGCTGACAACACTTAAGTCATTTCCCCAGGCCGAATTTCTCCTACCCTACATGGTTAGTGTTTAAATTCATCATGGAAGGGTAAGCTAGGCTGAGTTGGGTTTTACTAACAGAATAAAAATCCTCCTTTCTTTCTTTCTTTCTTTCTTTCTTTCTTTCTTTCTTTCTTTCGGTAGTACTATGGGTCTGAACTCAGGGACTCTCTAATACTTTGCAAGCACTCTACCACTGAGTTGTACCCTTAGCCCCTTTTTAATGTATTATTTTGAGGAAAGGGTGTCACTAAATTATGCAGGCTGCCTCTGACCTTGAACTTGCAATTCCCCTGCCTCCACTTCCAGAGTTGCTAGGATTACAGGCATGTGCCACCAAGCCTGGCTGAAAATTTATTTCTCATGCCCACAAAACCTACTGCTGTCCCTGGCTAAGCATCTCTCCTGGGTGTGAATCTTTCCTCCAGTGAGAGGCTCATTGATGGAGGCTACTTCTATTCTGTGGTTCTACTATCCTTTAAGCCGTCAGAGTTCTTCATTTCCAGCCACATGGACAAAGGACAAAGAGGGTGACAGATGCATAGCTATTTTATGTCTGGGTCTGAAAGTGGTGGACCTTACTTCTACCTACATTTCCCTCTCCAGAGTTCACTCACATGGACTCACTGAACAGCCAGCAGGGCTGGGATGTGTAGCTTAACTACGGATGCTCCTAGGAAGACTGTGTTGGTGAACTCCTCTGATTCATCGCAAGGGGGAAGGAGCAGAATCACAAATAAAGTTTATGACTTTCTCTAACCCTGTTCCAATAAAATCCTCCCTACTATATATTTTAGAGAAGGAGTATTGGTAGTTTTTGATGTAGAGAACTGAGTTATATTTAATTAATAGAGGAGGAAATGTGCTCAAATATAAGAAAATTTCCAGCTGTCTCAAATCTGCAGAATAAGGCACTGTTAGAATGAATAGTTCTATAAGAGGTACAATGCTCTCCAATGAGGCAGGACTTGTACAAAGCATGCAAGTTCATCTTCAATACTTCTTGAGAAGTGGTAAGTAATTTTTCTTATTAAGAATATTTGTTCATTCTTTTCTAATAACAACTTTAACTCTCTTTAAATGACAACTTTAAAATCATGATCCTTTTGTCAAAGTCATGCCAAGCACACACAATTAAAAAAAAGAATAGGAAATTTTAACCTGGGTTTGGGATGTATGTTTAGGAAATGCTTATTGTTTCATTTGAATTTGTAAGTGTATTCATCTGTAAAAGCCAAACAGTCTACACTTTGCTGATGCATAGAATTCTAATGACCCGATAGTAGACCAATACAATAGAGGATATAAGAGACTGGACTGTAACACCTGACAGGTCAGGATTAAAATTCCACTCAGCCTCTTAATTGATGTATGAACTTAGGAAAATTTTTGTTTTGTTTTGTTTTCAGACAGGATCTCACTGTGTAGCCCAGAGTGCCCTCAAACTTCCAATCCGCCTGTCTCAGCCTCCTGAGTCCTGTGATCATAGGCAGGCATATATGCCACTATGCCCAGCCCTTAGGCAAGTTTTTAAACACCCAAAGGGAGACTCTGCTTCCTCACCTGAAAGAGTGGGATAATATAGTGACACCTTTGTAATATTGCCAAGAATGTCACAGGAGATAGTACATACAAATGTGCTTAGCACAGTTCTTCATGCATGCTTGTTGTTGTTGTTGTTGTTAGGTGCCGTCGAGTCGATATCCAACTCATAGTGACCCTCATAGGGTTTTCAATGGCAGACTGTTTCCGAATTGCCTTGGGAGTGGATTGCCAGGCCCTTCTCCCATTTTTGCAGTGCTGGGAATTGAACTCGGGACCTCAGAGACTGCAGCGCAGCGCTCTACCCACTGAGCTAAATCCCAGCCCTCATGCATGCTAAGTAACCAATAATCGCTAACTACTAAGCTATCTTTACTGGTTTTAATGTTTTTTTCTTAAATTATGCCTACTAAGACTTGGAAAGGTTGATATATTTGCTTATTGCAAACTTAGCTAAGATCAAAGACATTTTTGTGACCATTTGAATGTTTAACATTTGCCAAAAAAGCTTTACATTGAGTAACCTCCACGTTCCTTCTGCCACACTTCCTTCTCCAAGAGACACCATGGCTTTGTGAATTTAAGCACTAACTGGCAGGATAAATCATATGACGCATACAGCCTCTGCTGGCATCGATTTCCTCTGTAAATCAGCAATTCAAGGGATCTGAGTTTCTTCATGAACCGGCTTTTAAATAACAATCATCTATTTACCACTTAGGGGCCCTAAGGGAAACTTGGATGAAGATAAAGTATTATGTACTAACCATAATCTATTCGCTACTTAATACTCAAATATAAACCCTCTTTAAGGTCACTGTGGTTAGAGAAGCTGGAAGAGATGTTTATGGCAATTTAAGCTTCTACTGCTTAGGCTCAGTTTTGCTGACTCTGAGTGTTACTAGATTGGATGGATTTGCATTTTTACCCCTTCTGCCTCTTAGCTTTAGTAGTAGCAGTCACGTCCCTGGTCATCTTGCTGGGTCAGCACTGTGATTGCAAGAGCCAGGAAAGGATACATTTCTCTATTCAGAGCTATTAAGTAAGAAATAAAAGAAGCAATTGAGATGATCTTGGTTTCCTGTACCAAAGATTTCCTACCAGGTACCAGGCAGATATTATCATAATCGAGACATTCTTTAAGCCAGGTGCTGTGGCATACTCCTACAATCCCAGTTACTTGTGATGTGGAGGCAAGAGGATTGCAGATTTGATGCCAGAGGTGGCCTATGCAACTTAGCAAGACCTTGTCTCATAATAAAATTAAAAAAAATCAAAAAAGGAATGACGGTGCACCTCAGTGGTAGAGCACTTGCCTAGCATGCTCCAGGCTCTGGATTCAACCCCCAGTTCTACAAAAGATATTCTTTCAACGTATAGTCATATTTTCTGTTGTCTTGGCAAAAATTGGGCAGGTAGGCACCACCAGATGATTTTTCCAGCCTTTCATGTTACCTACTTCCTAAATATCACCTATGAGGTTATTCTTTGGGGGGGGGAGGGGAAAGAGGCACTAAGTAAAATGTAATAATACAGCTGTACCACCCTGGTGTCTGATCCCATCTGATCTTGGAAGCTAAGCAGGGTTGGGCTTGGTTTGTCCTTTGATGGGAGACCGGTTAGGAATACCAGGTGCTGTCGGCCTGGGAGGACCTCACAGCCCACTCCTGAAACAATCTACCATTAAAAACCCTCTGACTAGCAGAGAAGCTCTGACATAATGCCGGGCATGACACAAGGTCAGGTAACGTTTTGTTATGTTGTACACAGGGTCAGTACAAGTCAGACCCGACTCAATGTTACCTAAAAACAACAAGTAAATGTAGGGACTCCTGATGGCAGATCAAGTCTTGAAGATTCTCAAATGTCTCATATATTTATTCATCACTGAACCTTTTGCTCTTTTATATGAGGCTTTTTATTTGGCCTCTGCAGGACATGCAACCTTCCCCTAATCTTCACATCTGGTTGTCTGAACCATTTATTACCTCTTCCCCAAAGGAACAACTATAAGTCATATATAGAATCTAAACCCTGAGCCTGTGTCTTTCCTTCAGAATATTGCCATTTCTGTTTCTTGTACACCCCATGCCTTCTGCATTTTATCTATAAAAGGAGCTCAACCACTACTTACTGCACTGTTGAACAGAATCAAATATGAAAGGGACAGTCCAGAAGTATTTATTGTTCAGGGTGTAGCCAGGGAAATTTTCGAACTTGATCTGGCTAAGCCAGTTTGGCAGAAAGCCAGTTTTGCTTATTAGGAGTATTGCTGAAAAGTTAGAAATGTTCCAGGGTTTAGAGAAAACTTTATCCCTTGGTATGCACTAATCTGAACCTCTGAAAACACCCCAAGCCTCTCTTGAATTTGTACAGCTTCTTAGAGGTCAGCATTGCCTTCTAGGAGAGTATATTCTAAGAAAATTCATAGCCAGTTATCAGATGTAGCCATTGCCTATTTTCTTCCTAAAAGGCAAGCTCGCTTTGTTCTCTTTCATACTTGCTTCTGGTAAATATACCAAATAGGGGTGTGTGTGTGTGTGTGTGTGTGTGTGTGTGTGTGTGTGTGTGTGCATATATATATACATATATATGTATATGTGTGTATATATGCATATATATGTATATATATATAAATATATATATACATATATATGCGCACACACACACAAACACACACACGTATATATGCAGTCTCCCACCCAAGTACTAACCAGGCCCAACCCTGCTTAGCTTCAAAGATCTGATGGAATCTGACACCATAGTGGTACAGCTGCAGGCCTAGGTATCTATAGCACATGTATATATACATAAATATATACATACATATACATAGCATACACATGCATGTAGCATATACATAGCACATGTATACATGCACACACAATAAAACATGTGTGTGCATACACATACATATATAGCATTGGGTGTGTAACTGCTTTTGCATGAGCTTTCTAATTCTTTGCAAATAGGTGCATATGTGACTTCTACACTAAAGATTGCCACATGGTATCATAGAAACCCATCACCATAAAATATAGCATTTTTAGAAGAATCTTTTGCATCAATGAAGCCCATTTATGCTGTGGAAAATGTTTTTATCTGCCTACTTTGAAATGAGAAATAGATGTCACTGGTAGGGCACATGTGAGCAGAATAGAGAAAGGCTAACTTGGTGCTATCCCCTTACCTGTCTGCATATGTACATACGTGCAGTTTCATGAAGGAACAGGGCCCCTGTCAGGGCATGAGAGACCCTCAGGCTTCTCTCACCATGAAGGGAAGGAGAGGCAGGTTTAGAGGACAGCTCTTGTGTCAGCCTCTCTTTTTTCTTGTTCAGATTTCTTTTGCAGAGGAATCTTAGGAGATGAGGTAAGATCTTCTGTGAATCTGAGTGGTCCTGTCCTAGCTTTCCCGAAAGAGCAGTAGGAAGAGGCAAGGACATGAGAGCTGTAAGGGCTGCCACCATCAGTGCAGCTCTGTGGGCTTCCCAAGGCCGTATGATTTTGAGTTCCGATACATTTTGAACCCTGTTGTAAAGTGTGTTAGCCTACAAGCATTACACATCCTAGAAAACAGTGCTAGTAAGTGCTTCATTATCCAGCAGGAAGCAGAACCAGCTGCCGCCAGGAACATCTGCAGGTGATTGTCAAAGAAAGAAGGAGGAAATACTTTTGTCTCTATGATGTTGCCCCTAAATTCTGATCAAATACAAAACAAGGCAGCTCAGTGAGACTTGTACAGTGCCAGTATATCATTTATGTGCAAACAAAATGCCTGTTAAAAAGTGAGGGGCTGTAAGAATGACTTAACATTATCCATGACACCCAAAGAAAATAAAGAAAAGCCCCTCAAACAGAATGTCCTACAATGTATCTGGTACCCGATGCTTTACCTTGGCATTTTTTGTTTATAATATTCCATGTAGGCAGAAAAGTCAGTCTTTCTTTTTTATTTCAAGATACAGAGCATCCCATCAATTCAAGGATGGCTCAAGTTACCCTTGTGATTGTTGTTAGGTGCCATTTAGTTGGGTCCAACTCATAGCAACCCTATGTACAACAGAATGGAACACTCTCCGACACTGTGCCATACCCAGCACTATTGTCATTGCTTCTCTGGTATTCATAGGGTTTTTGATGGTTGATTATTTTGGGAGTTTTGGGAGTGGGTTGCCAGGTCCTTCTCCCTAGCCTGCAGCACCTGGTATTCCCAGGCAATCTCCCATCCAAGGACTAACCAGGTCAACTCTGCTTAGCTTCCAAGATCAGGCTGTGATTGGATGCCAAGGTGCTATGTCTGCAGACCCTAGTTATCCCTAGCCATGCTTATTTCCCTTGCCTCTCACCTACTTCTTAATCTCTGGCAGTCACTAAACTGCTCGCTTTCTTTCTTTGTTTCTTTCTTTCTTTTCATTTCAAGAATACTACATAAATGGAATCATGCAATATGTAACTTTGGGGGATTTGCTTTTTTCACTGAGCAAAATCTTCTAGAGAATGGCCCAGGTCATTATATATATATCAATACATTTTTCTTTTATTGCTGAGTAGTATTTCATGGTATGGATGCACTGGTTACTTTACTCATTTATTGAAGGACATGTGAGTTGTTTCCACTGTTCAGCTGTTACAAATAAATCTGCTATGACTAACCATGTACTAGATTTGTGTGAACATAAGTTTTTATTTCTCTGAGATAAATGTTCAGAGCACCATATGGTAATTATTTGTTCAGTGATTTTGAAAACTGCCAGGTTGTTTTTAGATTGGTTGTACTATATTGCATTACCCATTGTATATGAGTAACGGAGATTCCTCAAAGCCTCACCAGAATTTGGAGTTGTAATTTTTTAAGCTATTCTGACAGCCTAGTGCTATGATATTTCATTGTGGTTTTAATGTGCAGTTCAGTAATGGTTAATGATATAGAATACTTTTTCATGTGCTTATTTGGTGTTTGTAGATATTTTTCAATAAAATGCCCTGCTTGTCTTTTGCCTATGTTCTGATTAGATGGCTATCTATACAATATTGTACTTTAGAGCTCATTATATATTCTAGGTACTAGTCCTTTGATAGGTTATTGTTAAATATTTTCTCTCAGAGTATGGTTCCTCTTTTTATCCACTTCACATAAACTTTCACAGAGCAAAGTTTTTAATTTTGACAGTATCCAGTTTTATTTTTTCTCATTTTATAAGTTATACTTTGGTATCAAGTTTAAGACCTCTTTGCATACTCTTAGACCTTGAAAACTATCTTCTATGTTTCTTTTTTCTAAAAATTTTATAGTTTTGTGTTTTACATTTAAGTCCATGATCTATTTTGGGTTAATTTTGTAGGAGTGGTAAGATTAAAGTCAGAATTACTTTTTTGCCTAGAGATATCCAATTGTTTCAGCACTATCTGTTGAAAAGCTATCTTTCCTCTGTTGAAACACTTTGTACTTTTGTCAAAAAACTGTTGGACATACTTGTGTGGGTCTACTTCTGAGTTCTTTATTCTGTTCCTTGATCTATATATCATCCTCTTCACCAATATCATAGTCTTGATTATTAAATATATAATAAGCCTTGAAATTTCATAAATTGATTCTTTTCACTTTACTCTTTTCTAACATTGCTTTAACTATCCTAGGGCAGTTAAATATAAATTTTAGAATAATCCTATGAGTAGCCGCAAAAACGTGTTACTTGGATTTTGATAGACATTGCATTAAATCTACCAATTTAAAAGGAAGTAACATATCTTATATTGTCTTACAATCCACAAACAAGATGTCTACCTTATTTTAGCTCTTTCTTGATTTCTTCACCAGCATTGTGTAGTTTTTAGCACATACATCCTGAATGTATTTTGTTAGATTTACACTTAAGCATTTAATTTTTAAGCAATCATAAGTGATAATGTATTTTTAATTTTTGTATATTCATTTTGATTGTTAGTATGTATAAGTACAGTTTTTTGTATGCTTATCTTATATCCTGCAACATTGATGAACTCACTTCTTGTTTCAGAGTGTTTCTAGAAATTCCTTGAGATTTTCTATATAGACAAACATGCTATCTGTAAATAGAGAGAGCTTTATTTCTTCCCTTCTAATCTATGGCATTTTAGTTTCTTTTCTTGTCTTATTATTGTGTTTGGAGCTTCTAGTATTGTGTGGATAAAGACTGATAAGTGTACACTCACTTGCCTTGTTCTAGATCTTAGTGGGGAAAGCACTCTGTTTCCACCATTAAGTTTAACATTAGTTGTAGGGTTTTAGCAGATGAGTTTTTAGTCCTCCTCCTCCTCCTCCTCCTCCTCCTCCTCCTCCTCCTTCTTCTTCTTCTTCTTCTTCTTACTATTATTACTATTCCAGGGGGCTGAAACCAGGACCTCATATATAGTTTACAAGTGCTCTATCACAGGACTGTACCTCTGGCCCATGTTTCATTTATTTTTTTTCTTTTGAGTCAGGTCTGGCTAAGTTATGCGTGATACCTCTAGGCTCCAATTCCCAATCTTCCTGCTTCAGCCTCCTGTTTATCACCACGACCAGCTTTTAATTTGCATATTACAACCATTTGTATTTAAATTAATATTATGTTACAGATTAAATATGCCATTTTATTTTATTTTATTTTATTTCTATTTTTTTCTCTGCTTTGCATTTCTCCATTTTCTCCCTCCTGCCTTAGTCTGGGTTGCCTGCACTTTTTCTTAGTGTTCTATGTTGATTTATTTATAATGTTATTGACTATATCTCTCTGTATAGCCTTTTTAGGGGTTTCTCTGGGTCTTACATTATGCATTTATAATTTTTCAGTTTCCCTATATCAGTATTTTATCAATCCAAGTGAAATATAGAAATCTTACCTTGCTTTGCATCCCTTTTCTCTCCTCAATTCATCATATAATTGTCCTAAATATTTATACAACATATAGTTTGAACCATACTAGAGGTCCTTAGTCATTGCTTCAAATAAAATCTGGAATTTCAAAGGCAATTCAGAAAACTCAAAAGAAAGTCCTATAGTATTTAACCAATGCTTTTGCTCACTATATGTTTTCATCCTGATGTCATGTTTCCTTTTGTCTTTTCCTTTATGTTCTAAGAACTTCTGTAAGCTATTCTTTCAAAGTAGGTCTTCTGGAAACAAATTTCCAAAGTTCCCCTCCGTCTGAGAATTTCTGGATTTCACCTTAATTCTTGAAGGATATTTCTACCAGGTGTACAATTTAGGGGTGGTAGTTTCTTCCTATCAGCACCTGAAAAAAGTGCCACATCATTCTGAAGTCCATGGTTCCCAAGGAGAAATCTGGTGTCATTCCATTTGTTTCTTCCCTGTGGGAAGATACTGTTTTTCTCTGGCTACCTTCAGTATTCTGCTTTAAGTTTTTAAAAATGTAATTATGATACATTTTTGTATCAACTTGTTTGTGTTTATGGTGTCTGATATTCACTCAGCTTCTTAAATCTTGCTAAACTTGGAAGTGTTCAGCCATTATTCCTCTGAGTATTTTTCTAGCCTTGCTCTCTTTGTCCTCTCTTTCCCACAGCCTACTTTCTATGTGTTGTTCAAGTTGAGTCTTTCTTTTCACTGATTCTTTCCTCTATCCCTTCCATTCTGATATTGAGCCTATCTGCTAACTGTTGATTATTTTTGTTACTGCATTTTTCAGTTCAAAATTCTCATGTGATTCTTTATCTTGCATATTTCTTTGCTAACACTATTTCTTTGTTGAGAATTTTTATATTTTAACTTGTATCAAGTATGCTCACAATTGTTGGTGAGTTTTTTTATGATGACTAATTTCAAAATCTTTGTCATATAATTCTAACATCTCTGCTATTTGGTTTTGACCTCTTTTGATTGTCATTTTTCTTCAGTTTGAGATAGTTCTGATTCTTTGCATGAAAGATTTAAGTTTAAAAAATTTATTTTGAAACTCCAGATCTTGTGTAAATCTTTTGTTTTAGCTGGCCTTTTATGACAGCACTCTGGGAGGGGACATAGTTTGTGAGGCCTAATTACTACCAGTTGGAGATAGAAGTCCATGTTCCTGACTCAGTCTCCATTGATACCCCAGGAAAGGGGCCTCCTCCTTACTACTGGGCTGGGGCAGGAGTTCTGGCTCCCTACGTAGTCTTCACTGGTACTGTAGTGGGGGTGACATCAATACTGCTGGACAACGGTCAAAGTCCTGACAGCCCACTAGTCCCCTCAAATATCATCCCAGTAGGGACAGGGAAATGATCTTCATTACTGATGTGGGTTTGGGGGCGTGGTAATATAATTTTCTTGAACTTAAAGTGTGCTTGCAAGCAACTCTTCAGTCCCAAGAATTCTAAAAAAATAAGTGTTATACTGTCATTGAATCAAAATCCTACCCTCTTGACATAGGTCTGATCCATGAAGGTGGTGGATACCCTTGGGGTCCTGGGGGACTTTCATGTGAGTGAGAACTTTCCCTTTACCTGCAGTTTGCTAATGTGATCAGGCAAAGGGGACCAAGGATGATGGGTGTTGACTAGAAGAGGTTGTGATTCCTAATTCTTCCTTCCTTCATCTTCCCTCCTGGACAGCACGTGCACACACATACACACACAGACACAGACACACACACATCGTTATTAATAACATGGCCAGCCTCATTCAGAAATCCTAGGACATTTCCACCTTGCTTTTATTTGATAGGAGGACCTTTCATTTGAATGCTATAGGGGGGCCTGAAGAAAAATGACCCTGTTTCTACTCACCTTCAAGGCCAGAACTACAAGGCCCAGGTTTACATGTGTTTATTTGCACATATTCACAAGTTGACTTGAATGAGGGAAATAAAAGCCTGTGTCTTCTCTCTGGCAGATTCATGGGCCAGGGACAACCTAGGGAGAACTTATGGAGTCTCTGCCTTATAATGTTTATTTCAACCTCCCCTGACACAAATAGAAGACAATTTCTGACATCCTTGATGATTGAAGTTTCATAGACTAAAACTACATGTCTCTAGATATTTTTTAAAGGTTAACATTGTCTTTGTGATTTCGCTATCTCTTAAGTATTATTTAGAGTTTCATCTACTTTACTAACCTAGAAGTGTGGTGCACAAAAGGTCATCAGTAGTAATAAAAGCCTCTTATTGATCCTATTAAAAAAGACAGTAAAAGCTTGGCTTTATAAATAACTGCTTTCTTCTTCTTCTTCTATAGCCCCTCAGAACTCACAGTTATTGTGTGAGGTAGTGAATGGTATTTCTTTATAAGCAGTTAATGAGTTAAAAAGAGTGAGACTAGTATGTACCACTTATTAAAAAAAAAAACTTTTGCAAATGGTATCTCTCTTTTTTTTAAGGAACCAAAGAATTTTTAGATCTTGAGCTACACATGAAAAAGACAACATTATTAAGAACTTTAACACTTACAAAATCAGATTTAGAATAGTAAGAGATCATGACAAATGTACAAATTAGTATAAATGATCTCTCTATTCCTATACTTGGTGGTTCCATTAAGTTTTTAAAAAATAATATAAATAAAACAACAGCGTACATACCCTGAAAAGCAAAGACATTACGAAATTGTCTAGATTAGCTTTCAAAATACTTAATTCTTTTCTACTTTGTAGAGTGTCTAGGTAGAGGCAGAAATTATTTTAAGTTTTTCAAATGTCAAGCCTTAAGTACAGTTCCATGTACGTGTGCTAGAAACTAGGCCTTTGCAAGGAGGAGGCCTAGCGATCCTGTAGACTCAGAGTGTTCTGAAAGAAAGTTAATAACCCTCTTTCCTTGTTACTAAAAAAGACCCAGACAAAGCATTTCATGCACCCACAGGGAGAAGGTTGCTGCCTAAACCGTTAGCCCCCTCTGCTTTCTTCTTACTTTGCTAACACCTTACTAAGATGTTTATTGCAGTGAAACTGATTGACAGCAAGCTTGGCCATTCAAATAACATTTGGATGTTCCTTCTTTCTTAATTCCATTACTGAGATAAACCTAGATTGCTGATGCCATTCATCAGGGTCTCATAATCTGGTCTTGTTGGACTAGTACAGACTTCATGGCCAAGGTCCCTTGTTCCTCCATTGGTCTAATTAACTTCAAGAGCAGTTTTCCCACTTCTAAATCATAAGCTCTTGCCTTCATCTGGATTCCAAAATCAGAACTATTTTTTTTAATGTTCCTATGTCCTGATAGTTACAAAATGTGTTGATCTACAGAGAAGGCTGCTCATATGACTCAGTTTAGGGGATCAACTAGCCGTTCATTCAGTGAGTATCTTTTTGCTGGGGTTTAGCTCAGTTGGTAGAGTGTTGCTCTGTGCTTTCCAAGGCCCTGGGTTTGATCCCCAGCACCACAAAAATGGGAGAAGGATGTGGCAGCCCACTCCCAAAACAATCCTGAAACAATCAGCCATTGAAACCCTATAAGGGTTGCTATGAATCCGACCCAACTACTCAGCATCTAGCAACAACAACTGTGGAGTGAGGAGACAGCCTGGGAAAGCATGAAAACTTAGACTGAGAATCTTGTTCAACTTTGGTCAATTCAAAGAGCCTCACCTTCCTCCTAAAATCCTTGGAAAGTCTTTTGCAGCTCCTCCCTACCCAGCCAGCTCAGTCACCCAGGACATTTGGCTATTGTCCCGATAATATAATATCTTGGACCAGGTGTAAGGAGATGACAGGGACAGTAGAGAGGGCGCTGTGCTTGGACCCTGCGGGAACAGAAACTTGGTTTCCCTAATGCCACAAAGTCAGTATTCCCTCACCATCCAGGCCACATGCACTTCTGTGCCATCTAGGAGGTCCTGTCATTGCCATTTGGAAAAGACAGGCGGGCACTTACATACAGTTTCCAAGTTGTGATGTCAAAATGGAAGGAAGAGGGCAAGAGGAAACCATATCAGCCAGGGAGCTGAGTGCATTTGCATCCTTTCTCTCCCAGAGAGAAGAAATAGGCTGTCCGCTGGTTGCTGTCCTGCTGATCCTTAGCTGGAGACCTTAGCAACTGATGCGCATTTCTTTCTTTCCTTCCCAGGACAGCTTTCCTGCCCGCTTCGGAGGAGTGCATTTCGTCAACCAGCCCTGGTACATCCATGCCCTGTACACGCTCATCAAGCCATTCCTTAAAGACAAGACAAGGAAAAGGGTAATGAAAACAAACGTCATGTGGATTCCAAACAGGGAAAGCCAGGGACAATTATGTGCTCTCTCTCTCTCTCTCTCTCTCTCTCTCTCTCTCTCTCTCTCTCTCCTCTCTCACACACACATTATTTTCACTATGGTTTTGCAACTCCTAAGGATTTGAGCCTCAGCTGTTTCCAAATGGCCTGAATTTAATCAATAATTCAGTAGAACCGGGTTATTTTCAGAGCACCAGTGACACACCATAGGAAACATTGAAGGCATGCAAATATGAGCTGCCTCTTTCACTGTAAATGCTTCTGGGAGATACTGGGTCAAGCCACTTCCTGTTCATGGAATATTAATAGCTAGCATTTTTTCCCATAAATGTATTAACACTATGAAAATTCCTTATAGTTTTTTCCCTTCATGGCTCTTGAGTAATAATTTCCAGCTCTATCACCTGTAAGGCTGCAAAAGCATCCTTCATTGGAAATGATAATGATCTTATGAAGAAGGCTTTAAAATCTTAATGACAGCAGTTGACATTTGGAGAGCCAGCCTCTTCCCTCAGAGCCCACAGCCTTCTGATCGGCTGAGTAACTGAGCATTCTTTAACTACTCTAAGTCTTAATCTCCTCATTTATAAAATGGAGAACCTACCGCCTACATCACAGACTTATTGGGGAAACTGAATGAGATAGTCTATGAAAGCATGAAGCATAAAGCCATAATTGTAGCACAGATTGGTAATTTTAATTTTTTATTGTTTTTACCTTTTAAACTTATTTTTCTTTTCCTAATATTACTGAGATTTTTTTTTCTGGTACTGGGAGGTTGAACCAGGGCCTCACACATGCTTTCCAAGTGCCCTACCACTGAGCTGCACGCCCAGCCCATTTTTCACTCTTATATGTTGTAACAGAGTGTTGTTAAGTTGCATAGGATGCCTCTAGCATTGAACTTGTGATCCCCGGCTTCTGTCTCCAGAGTCACTGAGCTTACAGGAGTAAAAATCACATATATTTAAGGTATACAATGTGATGATTTAATATACACATACCTTATAAGATAATCTAATTAACACAATCATTATTTCATATGGCTATGATTTTTTTCCTTTTGTTTTCTTATTTTTTTTCAGTGTGGTGAAAACACTTAAAGTGATCTTCACTAGCCAATTTCAAGTCCACATTGCAGTATTAGTAGCTACAGTCACCACATTGTCTATTAGATTTCCTGAATCTATTCATCCTGTGTAGCTAAACCTTTGTAACCATTCTCCAGTGTTTCCCTCACCCTCATCCAACCACTGGCAACTACCCTTCCATTTTGCTTCTATGAGTCCAGTATTTTTTAGATTCTACATGGAGGTGGGATGGCACTGTATCTATCCTCCAGTGCCCAGCTTATTTCGCTTACCATAAGGTCTTCCAGATTCATCTATCTTACAAAACGGCATTTTCTTTGTCTAGTCATCTGTTAATAGCAACTTGGCGGTTATATATTGAGGCTATTTTGAATAATGCTGCAATGTCTCCTTTTAGGCACTCTGATTTCAGCTACCTTCTGGGTGAGGTGGCCTGCAGCCGTAGCCCTGTAGAATCCGATCCCGTCAGATCTCGGAAGCTAAGCAGGGTCAGGCCTGGTTAGTACCTGGATGGGAGACCGCCTGGGAACACCAGAAGCTGTAGGCTTGGGAGAAGGACCTGGCAACCCCCTCCCAAAAATCAATGTGCCATTGAAAACCCTATGAAGAGCAGAGAAGCACTGACAATAGTGTTTCCCCTGTTGTACAGAGGGTCGCTATGAGTCGGATACTGACTCGATGGCACCTAACAACAACTGGGTGAGGAAGGCCCTTCCCCAAAGGAACATGGCCAGGATCATTCTTACAACACTTTCCATAGGCCCTACACCTGGGAGAGCTGACACTAGGGGAGATCACCAAGTATTCAGGGGACTAAAGATGCAAAGGGGCACACACACACACACACACACACACACACACACATACACACACACACACCTCTCCCCCACCCCCCAGCAGAAAACCTAACTTCTACACAGTGCATGCTTCTAGGTCCTTAGTGAACATTGCAATAGGGTACAGGAAGGATAACTCCCTGTCCCCAAACAAGTATGGAACTAGGAATTTGGTGTCACAAGATCCAGGAGGCAAAGACGTTCTGACACATTTTGCTGTCTGTCTGGGGCTCAGGATAGGGCCAAGGACTGATGTGTTCTATGCTGTAATATGGCTTCAGGCTTCCCTGTGCCTTTATCTTCTACTCTGGACAGGCCAGTGGGAATTCTTCCCACAATGGACACTTGTGCCACAGCAGGGCATTTCTGGAGCTCTGGGCCCAGGACAGAGTATGGCAGGTACAGGATCCAGCCTTCTAACTCCACCCCACAAGGATCTCAGATGGTACCATCATCCTCAACAGCACTCCTTGTCCTTGAAAAACTAGAGAAGTTGGGTGTATGTATACACATGTTTACTCTAAACACTAGCGACAGTATTTAACTTGAGCAAGCTTCAAATACTACAGGACTCTCTAAAGAGTTTTGTAAAAGCCAGAATAATTGAATTCCTTCAAAAGGAATACTTCTTATACAAATTCCATCATATTAAATGCAATGTTTTCTAAAGTTTAATAGTATTCTGAAGAATTTTGTATTTGGCTCTTTCCTTCTCTGTCTTTAAATGGTGTCTTACATGATGGGTTAAAATGAATACAATAGAACAAGGTAGCAAGTATTTATTACTGAGGCTCTGTATTTAAGTATTTTGAAAATCACATTTAAATTTCATCGTTGTTAACAGTGGTGTTTGTATACATGCAGGTGTGTCTAACTTTTGTATACATGCAGGTGTGGTCTTATATGTGGGTGCAACCTGTTTGTTACATATAGTTAATTGTGTTTGACTTAAGTGCTCCATGTAATTATTATGCAAGGTGATGAATTGTGGGAACTGATGTCATTACACAGACACAATTTAGGTCACCTTTCAGGGTCAATTTCTAAATTGCAGGCAATGCTAATTAGCTTCTTGTGGCTCACCATTTTTGTGGATTTGTTGGAAAATAACTGTGATTTAAGGCTGCTCTTTTCTTCCTTCTTTGATCAGTTTTAATCATTATCCATTGTATGCTCAGAAGATGCAAAAATGTTTGGCTATTAGCACCCAATGTAGACAAAAATGGAAAATTGCTATAAAAGCATCCCAGAGTACATTCTCAGGTCACAGTTTCAGCTGCATTGAGTAAGAGTTGATTGAGCATCTACCTTGTACCCACACCACCCTGGGAGCCATGGAACATGTGGAAGGAGGAAGATAACACCAGCCCTTTCCCTAGGTGTTCTTCCCTTTTAAGGAAGTATGCCAGAAAGGATTGTGTGGGGACAGGAGGCAGGCAGAAGCTAGTAGATATTGAAGAGCTCACTGGAGGGCAGGCGGGGAGACACAAAGTGGGCAGCGGTCCCTGGGAATGATTTGGGAAGAAGTTCTGACTTGACCCTGGCTGAGAAGGATGTGTAGGACTCAGGGAGAAACCAGGGCCAGAGTGCTCCATGGGGAGAAGGGAGCAGTCATGGTGTCCATGTGAGGCATGGTCAGGATTTGGGATGGTTTGCACCCCTGGCCTGTCATCAACAGGGGGAATTAGGAGATGGCTGTATGTATAAATTTGGACCATGGCCAAATAATACCCAAATGCTCCTTTTTAACAACGATTAATACAGCCCCTTTTCTAAGCAATACATTAACATTTTGTAATGACTAAGCTACAGGCACAAAATGAATGCCTCTTTAAACACCATAATCACCAGCAGTGCATCCAATTTGTCACTGCTAAATTGTGGATTAGATTAAATACTTTGTCATGTTTCAGATTTTTAAGTTGGTTTATTACTCCTTTTTTTCTTTGCAGATTTTCCTGCATGGAAACAATTTAAACAGCCTTCACCAGCTAATACATCCTGAGTTTTTGCCCTCTGAATTTGGAGGAACCCTTCCTCCTTATGATATGGGAACTTGGGCCCGGACATTGCTGGGTCCCGACTACAGTGATGAAAATGATTACACTCACACCTCCTACAATGCAATGCATGTGAAACACATGTCCTCCAACCTGGAGAGAGAATGCTCACCCAAGCCCATGAAAAGGTAAGGCCTGGATCAGCAGACCCCACTCCAAGGTCACTGCGGTTTTGGATTTAGACTTATTGTGGGTTAAGTAATTGAAGACTTCATGGGCACTGGAATTGAAAAAGATAAATTACAATAAATACATCATCAGATTATTTCATTAGCATTTATAGCAAATAGGGTTTGGCTGGCTCACAAATATAGTTGTCACCATTGTGTTAGTTAAAGGCCAGGACCTCTTTCATGTCCTGATTACAGTCTTGGCCCCGTCATCTCAGGAGTCTATTAAACCACACAGATGAAATGATTGGACCATTGGATACACTAGATGGTAAAGCAGCCTCCTAGAGTTCATTCCTATCCCTCATTCCTTTGAAACCAAAGGATTATTTTCTTGGCTATAACACTGGTAAGGGACAAGAGGCATCCATATGAACAAGACTTCAAAAGAACAGAGAGGTGTTCCTCTGGAAAAGTCTGTCAAGGGAGACTTTTTTTTTTTTTTTTTTTTTTTTTTTGTGGTCTTGGGGGTTGAACCCAGGGCCTCACTCCTGCATGCTCTGCAAGTGCTGGACCACTGAGCTGCACCCCCAGCCCATGTTTTTTTACTTTTTGAGACAGGGTCTTGCTAAGTTATGCAGACTGCCTCTGGTCTTGAACTTGCGATCCGCCCACCTCCGCCTTCTGAGCCACTGGTTGGCATTCGAGCTGGGCTCTGAAGGAGAAAGATCAGCAATGCTGGTGTTGAAAAGGAAATGTGCCTGCCAAGCAAATGGCACAGACAGAAGCACTGAAGCCTTACAATGACGGTGAGGCAAATTCAGACCCGCGCACATACTGGGCAAACGTTCTACCACAGAGCTCCAGTTCCAGCTCAAGGGTTGCTTTTTAAATTGATTTACAAATAAAATGAGTGTTCACTTATTGTCGAAATCAAAGCCTTATTTTTAAGACCAAAATCCCCTTTAGCCACCACCCCAATTCCAATCCCAATTTCTCCCCAAAGGTAACCATTATCAGCCTGTCGTGGGCCTTTCCATTCTGTCTCTCATACATTACATGGCTCTGTGCACGCCTCTAGGTGTTCTCTAACATCTTATAGGGAGGATTAGTCTGCCAGGACCACTGTAATAAAGTGCCCCATCTGAGCGACATGAAAGCAAAAACTGTCTTAGCAGTTCTGGCGGCTACAAATCCAAGACTGCGGTGTTGATAAGGTTGGTTTCTCTGAGGCCTCTTTCCTTGGCTTGCTTGCAAAAGGCCATCTTTTAGAATCATCACGGGACCTTCCTTCTGTATGTGTCTCTGTCCTGGTTTTTCATAAAGACTCTAGACTGAAACATTGGGCTCAAATATAAAATGATCACATGCATGGCAGTGTCAAGGAGTGTTTTGTTCTGTTGTACATAGGGTCGCCATGAGTTGGGTCCAACCTAATGACACTCAACAACAGGAAAATTATGCTGAATTAGGGGCCTCACTGTTGACTTCATTTTACCCTAATCATCTTTTTGTTGTTGTTGCTGCTGCTGTTGTTGTTAGGTGCCCTTGAGTCAGGTCCAACTCATAGCAACCCTCATAGGGTTTCCATAGCTGGTGGTTTCGGGATTGCTTAGGGAGTAGATAGTCACTTCCTTCTCCCATTTTTTGATATGCTGGGAATTGAACCTGGGTCCTCAGAGAATGGGGAGCTGCACTGTACCAACTGAGCTAAACCCCAGAAATCACCTTCTTAAAGACTCTAAATAGAGTCACTATCTGGAGAACAGGCGGTTAGGACTTCAATATACAAGTCTAGCAGGGGTGAGGGTCATAATTAAGTTCATGACATTGTCATGTAATGTTTTTCTATGTTATTACATCTGTACATAGCTCATGCTTTTAATACCATGTAAAATTCTAGAATACAGATGTACCAGTTTAGCCATTTCCTTTTTGGTGAACATTTAGGGTTTTGTTTGTTTTTGTTTGTTTTGTTGTTAGGTTTTCCTCTATTCCAAACAAGGCTCAATTAATGCCTTTGGCATGTCTCCCCCTTCTTCTAGGGAAGTTTCTCTGGGTAGAGCCCTGAAGTTGCTGGGTCAGAGGCTACATGCATTTCAAGTTTTAGTCCACACTGCCTAGAGATGTACCAAGTGACACTATCACCAGTGGTGTATGTGAACCCCCTTTTCCCAGATCCTTGAGTAATATTTGATATTGCCAGATTTTAATTCTAATCATTATTTTGATGGTGGGAAAATGCCATGTTACATGTTCTCATTTATATTTCTTTACCAGACACAATGAGTCAAACAGAGAAATAACATAACCAGGTTTGTATTTTAGAGGAATCACGGGATTAGCAAGAAAATGGTTTGTGGACCAGAGATGAAAAGCCTTGGAAGCTAGGGTGGGAAAAAGAGGGCCAGAGCTAGCACCAAGCAGAGGAAGACTTGCTCCATTCCGCAGAGGTTGGGATATGGAGGAGGACAAGAGTCCATACTGAAGTCTCCTTGGAGTAACTGGGTATCTATCATGTCCTGAACTGAGATAGAGAGCCCAGGACAAGGATCTATGCACTCTCTCTATAGTGATGAATATTGCCCTCAAGTGGCTGGGGAGCCTTCTGTTGGGATGGATGGGGTCTAGAAATATATTAAGTCCCCAGGGTAGAAGTCAGCATTCTCAGGGAAGTGTCACCATGACTGAGGATGGCTCGTGTCTCTCCAGTGGACTAATCTTACTAATAAAGCTGGGGTTGTCTGTTCCAAGTCCTAATTTACTCTTAGTTCAGGAGACAGACTAATGAAAGCAACTCGCTCTTCTGAGTCATTTACCTACACTAGCTCCTAATCCTCACCAAATCTGTGTGAGAAAGGTACCATTGCCATCTTCATTTCACAAATGTGGAAAGTGAGACTCAGAGAGGTTAACTAACTGCTTGGTGCAAGGCCACACTGCAAATAAATGGCCAGGCTGGGATTCAGACCTGGGCAGGCTGGCTCTGGGCTCTGTGTTCCTGCCTACTATAATACATAGCATGCAGCCTGTTCTGTCTTAGGTTTTCTATCTTTTCTCACCAAACTTTCATGGTGGAAACAGTGTTACCTTATGAGGTCAGTTCCTATCTGTCTCTAGAGATGTTTAAATAGCCCCACCATACCTTAATATATATGTTTGAACTTCCAAAGTCAAGTGGCACAATCTACGAATTTGCCATCCTTTCCCCACATGACTAGTCACAGCATTACATTTCTTTTGATTGACCAGAAATGTTCTAACCCCACATTCCACTTCTGAGTGGATCTTGAGGGCCAGAGTCATTGACAGCCCGCTATTAGCTGTGATCTCTGGAGGGAAAAGGCGTTGTCCAACTTCTATTCAGCTTATACTTCCCCAGAAATCCAGCTCAATGTCCAACACATAGTAGACATGCAGCAGACACCTGTCCATGATTGCTGAATATATAAGTGAGCTAATGTGGAATGGAAGCCATCACCTCCAAAACCCATCCTCGGTGCAGTTGTCCAATTGCTTCAACCAGCTGGTCAGCTCCCAGAAGGGAAGAGCCCATTCCCTGTGTCTTTAGTAAGGCTCTCATAGATCCTGCTCATAGGATCTTATGTCCTATTAGGGAAGAGAAGATATGTCCACAAATAACTGCAGCGAGGCAGAATGGGAGAGGCACCATGAAGGACAAGTAGGAGCCTGCCCCCGTGACCGGAGAAAGCGTCACCAGTTTCAGTCAGGCTGACTCTCTTAGAAACCTGTGTGGAGGAAGGTGCGGCTGCCCTGGGGTTTGGAGGACAAGCGCCTTCCTTTAGCTGTGAGATTGCGCTAGACAGAGAAGTTAGCAATTGTACACGCATCTCATTTCCCCCACCAAAGCCACCAAGACATCCTGCCTGCTTCTGCTGCCCTTTTTGACAGCATCCTTGAACCCTTTCCTGGGAATTTCAGGTGGCAGCAGGACCGATGAGAAGGACTCATTCCTGCTGCGTCTGCTGTCAGGCACCTCGCTGATGGAGAAACAGAAAGGCCACTGTTCAGAGCATCCTCTTGACCCCTGGAAACCCAAGCAATGCGGGAAAATTGAAAACAGAATTGGGAGAGACCTTCAAGGTCACTTCTCCCTGTTTCCCACCTGATAGACTCTTCTTTTCTCCAGCGCAGACTCTCAGGTAGCCGCAGCAGGCACCATCTAGGATCAGGCAGGCAGGGATGGGGTATTGTGTCCCCTGCCACATGGCTGTCGTTTTCTTCGCAGGCAGGTGACCTTGGAACAGCATTGTAATTTTCACTGGATATACACTGCCTATGGCTGTATGCTCTGCTATAGTTCTGAACACACTTCAAGGCCCTTCGGAGTCAAATAGGCTTTTGTGGACTGTCCTTGGGTCCTAATCGCTTTCTGTCACATGGCTTCTGAACATATAGCCACTGAGTTCCAAGTGGCTCTCTTGAACAATGCTTTTTGATATACATGGAGCGTAAAATCCAGGACACCTGAGGTTCCAGGCCAATAATTATGGCTCAACCACCAAGCAGGATTTCTTTTTAAATATTAAATATTAATTTAGATGAGATTTTATTATTTCAGTATTGTTTTCTTTTAATTCAGTGATGAGTAGGTGGATTTTTGAGGTATGTGGCATTCTGTGCTCCAATATTAAATGACTTATAGAGTTTTGCATTTTACCTTCTCCTTTCAGTTTTTAGAAGTCCATTTCTTGCTCCCAGGCCATTGTGGTTCTGAAAAGTGCATGTGTGCAACATCTCAATCCTCCTAGCTAATAAACTATTTAAATACGTTAAACGAGTGTGGAGCACACTAGGCTCAGTGGCGCATGCCTGTAATCCCAGCGGCTCAGGAGGTGGAGGTGGGAGGATCACAAGTTCGAGACCAGAGGCAGTCTGCGTAACTTATCGAGACTCTGTCTCAAAAAGTAAAAAAAAAAAAAAAAAAAAAAAAAAAAAAAAAAAATTGGGTTGGGGGCGCAGCTCAGTGGTCCAGCACTTGCAAAGCATGCAGGCACAAAGCCCTGGGTTCAACACCCAGTATCGGAAAAAAAAAAAGTGTGGAGCCAAATTTATTAACATTGTCCAGCAAAGAATAATAAGTAGGCTTTGTATCCATTTCGATTATTTTTGTTCCAAATAAGAGAAACTCTCAAATGACTTGCTTTAAACAAGAAGGAAAATTTGTTATTTCATGTGATGAGACATTTCAAATTAAGGTGAGTTCCACAATGTGATACCAGTGGCTCAGTGGAGACTATAGAACCCAAACTCTCTCTGCCGTGTCCACCATGATTGGACAACTCCCAGGCAGGCAGCTGTGTCTGACTCCCAAGAAGAAAGAAGATGCCCAGACAAAGGAGGTTTGTCAGCTGGGGAAGAAGAAGGAGTGGCCTGGGGCTGGAAGTCAATTGTTTTATTAACATGTTTCCTTAGAAGCATAAAGCTGAAATTTTTTTCCCATGAAGTAAGCACATGATTGTTTTGATCAGCTTACAGATTTTTGTGATATCACTTTTACTTACTAGGCAATATTTACTAGGTACTTCATGGTTCTAGTCTTTATTACTGATAAAGTAATTTAAATGTCTATAGATATTATTATAAAGGCAAATGCACTCACACATAAACAATTTCTTGAAATGATTACTGGTGAATTATTAGCCACTTTGGAGGAAGTGAGGTTTTTTTCTTTTTCTTTGATTTCTTCTCTTTTTTCCTATTTTCTTTTCTTTTTGGAGGTACTTAGGGGTTGAACCCAGGGCCTTGAGCATACTTTGCAAGGGATCAGCCACTAAGCTGCTCTCCCAGCCCTATTTTTTATTTTTTATCTTGAAGCAGGGTCTCACTAAGTTACACAGGCTTCCTCTGGCCTCAAACTTGCGATACTCCTGCCTCTGCCTCCCAGGTTCCTGGGATTACAGGCCTGTACCAGTGCATCTGGCCTGGGGGAGGTTTTCAAATGTATGTATATATACATTCACATATATAGGTACATAAATATGTATTTATTTTTAGGACTATTGGTGATAAGCTTCATGCAGGTGTTATCCTGGGACTGATTCTGAGTGAGGAACTTGAGCCATACCTTGGAGTTGGAGCCATCTAAGTTCAGGTTGTTGGTCCAGAGGTAGGGAGTTTGGAGAACAGCCTTAATTAAATGTAACTTCCAGGAGGGAAAGTTATAACTGGCGCTCTTACAGTATGTTCAAAGATCACAAATTGCTCTCCGATGCTATATTTCATTATTTCATTGGTTTCTTCTCATCTTTGTCAATCTGAGGGCAGCAGTTGACAATGGAGGTGATGATCTTGAGGAAGGATAAAGAGCATATGTCTTGGTATTTCTGGAAAAAACTTAAAAAGGAGGATCTAAAAAGCCAGGCTTTGTGCTGCCTCGGGACCTGTTACCATGGCCAGGGAGACATCTGATGTCCCACGACTTGGGCATACAGTCACCCAGAAGAAGGGTGAGGGACAGTCCTAGACTATACAGGATTATTGTAGGGAGGGGGAAGTGGTTTCTTAAAGGAGTGTGGACAAGATCAAAACTGCATCTCATCACACAGGAATGGCAGGTGGCTCCTGCCGGGGCCCGTGAGAGAGAAAGCATGTGTTTTACTCCAGCCACTCACCAAGCTTGAACAGGTTCCTCTTGGCTGTACCATTGAAAACAGCCTCTATTTGCAGGATGGGCTTCCTCTACCAAAATTTACAGAAAAATATATTTTATCATTCTCCTTATTATCAGGGATTTATGAAGTTTCAGGTTTGGAAGAGGTCCTTCGAGGTCATCTAGAAGCTATCAGAACGGCCATCCAAGACCTTTGCTTGTGGCCTCCATAGTGTGTGTGTGTGTGTGTGTGTGTTTGTGTGTGTGTGTGTGTGTGTGTGTGTGTTCTAAAAGATGTTGGCTACTAAGGATGTTACATTCATGAAGTGATCACAAATTCATGTTTCCATGATATGTTGTTGCTGTTAGGTGCCATAGGGTTGGGTTTGACTCATAGCGATCCTCACTGGGTTTTTGATCCCCGATTATTTCAGGACTGTTTTGGTAATGGTCTGCCCTGTGCTTTCCCCATTTTTGCAGTGCTAGGGATGGAACCTAGGGCCTCAGAGAGTACAGAGCAGCACCCTACCAACTGAGCTGAACTCCAGCTCCTTCTGTGATATTATCATGATTATTTCACAAAACTATTCTAAGATCTTAAATTTCAATAAAAAATAAACTTAGTAAGTTTTGATCTCATGGATGGTACGTGTGAAATTTCTGTAAAGTTTTATGGAATATTAACAGTGAACATAAAACATAACATAAAAATGTCTGCTGCATCCTTTTGCCATTACTGCTTACATTGAATAGCTGAGACTAATGTTTAAGCCTCTAGACTTCAGGACTGGTGATTTTTCTTGTGCAAACCATTAACTTCTTCCAAAAGTGTGATGTTTTGCCCATGGTTCATGTTCCATACATATTTAATATTTTTAGTTTAAAAAATATAAGCATATGGTGCACACATATGCCCCCATCTTTTTTTTTTCCAATACTGGGGGATTTAACTCAGGGCCTTGTGGATGCTAGGCAAGTGTACCACCATTGACCTCACCCCCAGCCCCTTTTTTATTTTTTGAGACAGGGTCTTGCTAAGTTGTGCAGGCTGCCTCCAGCCTCAAATTTGCGATGCTCCTGCCTCAGCCTCTGTAACTGGGATTATAGCTATGTGCCATAGTGCTTGGTGACATATGTCCTTTTTATACTGTTGCTAAGGTTAAAAAAAAAAGTCATCCTCTAGTTATACATAGCTAAGGTCCTGAGAAGTCCTGGGAAGAGGAAAAGAAAAACTCTGTATCACCAAACCTATTTTGTCCCAGGATTCTTTCTGCATGGAATAGCTAATAATATCTCATAGTACATTTGTTCCGGTGTTTGAAAGGGACAGTCAGGAAGCCAGTTTAGGTTCATGAAACTCAATGGGGCTGAAACCAGACTGATAATTTTTATTCTCCTTGTTTCCTGGAGTCTCTTGTGGTGTGATCAGAAGCACCCACATTCCAATCCAGGCTCAATCTGGGAGCCCTGCTCAACAGAAGGATTTGTTTAAGAAAAAAAGGTGCTATTTGGTATTCCAGCCTCATTCAGTTCATGAACTTACCAAATACATTCATGTCTCAGCACTGAAAGAGAAAACTTAAGCCTAACAGTAGTAGAGCAATGGCTCCTTCTCAGAAGCCTGGAAATTTCCACAAGTAGAGAGGCACGTATTTGCTTCCCTTGTGTAGCCAGTAACCTGAATGGAACCTGATCTCTGTGCCTTGTACCCGAGAGAGTGGCTCCAAGTCCCCAGGCCTAAAAGAGTCTCTTTGAAGAAGAGCAGAGGCAGGTTGACTGGACGATCTAGGAGAGGCATTACTGTAGGTGCCGGACCCCAGGCAGAGAGTGGGAGCTGTGCCCGCCCTGTCCATGTTCACTTAACACTCGACGACATCTCCTCTGGTTTGACATCACAGGGTCCTGTCTTTTATGGACTAGAAAGACCAGTCTCAGCAAAGCACAACAGTGCAAAATGTGCCAATATGTGGGTATTAATTCTGTTGGCATTCTAAGTTGGCATCACATACCATGAGTCTGCTGCCTTTAGTGTGTGTTTAGACTTGAAGATGGTTTTTTGAAGACTTTTTAAAAACCTATACAATAACACTATTTACATAAAGGGAAAACTCTACTCTTATAATTTATGGAAATCCTGAGATAAAGAATAATGATAATAATAATAATAATTTATTATTAATAATAATAATAATAATTATTTTTGTAGCCTGATGATAGGCAAAATTCAACCTTTACCAATTGTTAGGTATTCTGTTATGATTTGGCTCAACAAACATAAAGACCATGCATTAGAAGCCTGGTCTCCAGCTCTGCCCCATTGGAAGTAGTGGAACTTTAAGAGGTGGAGCCTAGGGAGAGGTCTTGAGCCATTGGAGGTGTACCCTCAAAGGGGATTGTGGAGCTCCAGTCTCCTCTTCCTCCTCTCTCTATTTCACTTCTCAACAATGAGGTGAGCAGTTTTACTTTGTTCCTGCCAGATGTGCCTTAAAAGCAATGGGGCCAATTGATCCTGGACTAGAATCTCTGAAAAGGTGAGCCTTTTCTTTTTATAAGCTGATTATCTCAGGAATTCGTTATATGAACAGAAAACTGACTAACACATGTCCAGGAAACTATTTATAGAGGAAGAAGCCTGTAAGACTAGCTGCATCTTCAGTTGCTCCAGTACAGAACAACCATCATGTTCAGATACCATTTAGCTTGGCCTTAAATAGAGGGGCCATGCTTTAGGATCTTGGCTGGCTGTGCCATGAAAGGCCTTCTTTTGATTGTTTTGACTAAATATCTTCTTCTTTCCCTAAACACTCTCTTAGATTCAGCAAGGAAGAAGTGAGAAAGTATCATAAATACATTGTGAGCCATCTGATTTTTTGATGTGAGAGGGGAAAAGAATGTTTCCCCTCAATTCAAATTTCTATGCCAGAAGGAAACTTCAGACCATGTATTTCTATGTTCGCCCCTGCCTGGGTGATAAAAGTCATTTTAACTGTTTTCAGCATTGCTGTAATTGGCCATGACCTTGGCCAGCTTTCAGCATATAGTCCACTTTTTGTAGGGTGAATTTGTACCTCTGCTGGATAATTATTCATAGCAAAAGAATGAGGGGTGGCAGTGTGGGCACAGGACCTTTGCCTTTTGATCTGCATGGGAAAGGACTCCATTGTACCATGTGGCCCAGGAACAGAAGTTCTATGTGGCCATTGCATTCAATAACACCCCAGAGGGAATCATCTCTTAATAAATGGCACACAGCCTTTATTGCCTCCTATGGTTGTCTGGTGTCTGGTGTCCAGCTCACATAGGATTGAAGTTTTTAGTTTTGAGCCATTATTGCTACTCAGGTAGCTAGTGCCTACAATGTCATCCCTAGAAGGAAAAGCTTCTAAGGTAAGCCATATATGCCCAGTGTTTCATATCAGTTGTTGGGCACTGGAGTGTTCCACACATACTAACAGGAATTTTTTTAAACATTTCTTCAAGAACAAAGAAAAATAGCTGCATGATCTTATCTTACTTATGCATCTGGCTGAAATAGATATTCAGCTTTTATACAGTTTTCTTTTCTGAGGCAGAAATGAAGGAGGTTATCTCCTTTACAAGCATACCCTAGATAGACATGGAACAGTAAAGTGAAAGAAAATCTGTATGATGAATTCAGTCGATAAGAAAATGAATGAGGCTAGTTAAAACCTGTGTACAGGGGCATGCTTTCTCTTCTTTTAAAAGAATGACATGAAAAATTATGAGGTCACGATTTCTAAGCTATTGGTAAAGCAAAGACATAGGATTGAATCAGAGGGAAATGAACAGATGTGGGTGAGCTGCCTGGATAGAGTTTCCAAAGTAAACTGGTTACTCACAAGGCACACTCTGAAAAAGATGGTTTGCTGAAGCACCATGCTCAGATGCAATTACTTGGAAAAGGGGATGTAATCCAGATGAGAAAGACAAGCCATATTTATTTCTTGTGACACATTACTACTGGTAAACAAACACTTTGCCTGATTCCAATTAAGCTGATCCTGTTTGTCTCCAACATCTAGCCAGCAATGTAGTTCTCTTATAGGCTTTAATGTCACATGAACAAAAACAAGTATTTGACATAAAATGTTTAGAAGCTCTATGTAATGTCATGCTTAACAACAGTATGGAGTTTGCATACAATGTTCAAGATCCTTCTTAGTTGTAGCCAGACTTTGTCGTAGATGTCATCTGAGCTTAAGATATCCAGACTGCTCTGAGTTTTTTTATCATGGCCATCAATCACAAGCATTTCACTGGAAATTCTTTTGCAGGCCAACTTAAAACACAGCTCTCTGGGTTCTTCTTATTACATTAATCATCACAAGTGGGTCCCCTTCTCTTTGCTCTAGGTTCTTCAAGGTGAAACAGAGGGGCTGCATGTCCACAGTACTATATTCTAATCTGTCTGCATGCTTCAGCTCTATGCTTTTGAGGCCATAGAAATACTTTTCTTTTCCTCTTTATTTGTCTTTATTTCCCAATCCTGTCACATTCTTTCACTCATATCTTTAGTTCTATGACATTAGGCAAGTCACTTACTCTCACTGAGTCTCAGCTCCCTTCACTATCTACCTGCCTAGCCTTGGGGTTGCTGTTAGACTCAAATGGCAACAGGATAAGAAGGTAAATGGTAGAGCCCTATAGAAAGTCGATATGACAAGTATACTCTTCTTTCCTTCTCAGCATTGTGCATTAGGGTTTCCATTTTGTTGTAGATATGATTTCTTTCCAAACAAAAGTTTCTTAGTAAAAACAAAAATTCCCAACCACCTATCAAGACACAGGCAATGATCAGGCTTGGTGACTCAAGAGGCCTTGAGTTCATAGTCAGAAGTCAGACTGATACTCACCATTTGCCTCTTCTTTGCATTAATTCACGCATAGAGCCAATATAGGTGCCTTTGTACCCTTGGGGCCCTGCCCCCAGAATATAACCAGGCAGAGTGAGTGCAGAACACAGAAAGAAAGTCAAGAAAAGAGAGGAATTAGTGACACAATGCCCCTACCTCTGTCCCTCCCTGTCTGCCTTGGAGGATCCTTATAGGAGCTCACAGTTCTCACTCACAAAACCCAGTCTCTGGCTGAACCTGGCCTTGGAGAGCAACTCCATATTTACTAGCTTTCATTCCTGTTGCTTTCCTCTACCACCCTCCCATGGGAATCGCTATCCATGTGGTCTTGAGTGTGATCTTTAGACACCATGCTGCCTCTCCCCTGCCTCACACCCTACAGAAGCTTCCGGTTGCATCACTTGGAGGCTGCTCCCTCTCATGGCAACCCCCTCCCTAGTGCGCCCAGCCCCAGCCAAGCCCCCCACGGGGCCAGGTTTTCCCTGCACCAGGACCAGGCTGCTCTGGGATGCTTTATCCTCACCATGGCCAGATTCTTACTCATCACGTGACACCCCTGACCAGAGTTCTTCACTTCCCATGCCTCTGAACCACTCCTTTCCCACCCTGCTCTTCTCTATTGCTGCACTATTTCCTTCTTAATAGGGATCACAATACTATAATTATAAATTTTTTGGGTTTTGTATGTATTAAATATCTCTTCTATCAGTTATATGGTCTCCAAGGGCAGGGACTACATGATTTAATTCACCCTTCTGTTCAGGGTCCTCAAATATTCCTTAGTATATAAAAGGTGCTCAGTGTACATTTTCTGAAGAAGGAATGAGGAGAGGAAAGGGGAAAAAGATGGGAGATGAAAAGAGGGCAGTAGAAAAAAGGAGAAAGGGAAGAACAAGGGAAGGAAAGAATGAAGGAATAAATTTTATGACTGCAGATGCTGTTAGGAATACTCTATTTTGTGGAACAATGAGGAAGGTGCTGTCTAACATCCATAATGGAATAAGACAGTAACAGGGTCTTTGTAGTCAGTCTTTGATTAGGACTTGAAATTGTCTCTGAGCATATATATAACTAACTCCTTTGTCTCCTACTTTCTGAATTTCTATTAACCATTAATATTAATAGCACTTATATTTTGAAAACTTTATTCATTCAATCAATAAATAATCAGTATTTACAATGCACCAATATATAGTATAGAATGGGGGGCATTATGGAATAGGATCAGGAAACAGATTCCACAAACTCAAATTAGTAGTTGTATGGCCAAGTAGCTAGCTATCTGTGATATAGTTTTCCTCTCTCTCTCTCTTAAGGGGATGGAAATACATGTACATTATTATTGTGTTCTGAGGATAAGAGAAATTGCAGATATTAGCTGCTGAGAATGGAGCTGTAAACAGGGCTGACACCATTCCTGCACATCCCTGAGTTCATGGTCTATGAAGAAGACAGATGTGAAATGCATTGCTGTACAGACAGCTGTCCTGAGGCCACCACAGTGCTCTGACTAATCACAGCACATGATGAGGGTGCATAGTGGGGGTCCTAACCCAGTCTGGGAGGGGGAAGTGGTCAGAAGGGGCTTCCCTGAGGAAGTCTCAGGGAAGACTTGAAGGATGAGGAAAAGAGTTTTCCAGGCATAAAGGAGGAATGGGAATGGGAGCAGATGCCCTACAATTGGAAGGAGAGGGCCAGTTGCAGTGACTATCACATTTTGCCAATTAGAGGAGGCAGTTTTTTTCCACATTAAACATCCTTGAAATCAGGATATATCCCCTGATTGAAGACACCTTAGATTCAGTGAAATACATAACTAAGAAGAATAAAAAAGGACAGAGAGGCTCGGGAGAAGGGAGCAAGGGGCAGAATGGCTGGGGGAGGCATCCAAGTCTCACCAGGCTGGGCATGGAGAGTACATTGGACTTTATCTGAGGAGCAACGGAAAGTCGCAGAAAGACTTCCAAGAAAGAGAACGGTGGAAATATAAGCTCAGTAGACATCTCACTCTTGTGAGGAGAATGACTCAGAGGAAGGAGGGGTTCGAGGAGACTATCTATGGCTATAATGCACAGTAGAGATCATGGTAGCTTGGATTGGGCTGGTTAGAAATGCAGAAAGAGAGGTGAAGATGGACTCCAAAATAATTAATGGGAGCCAGAAGCACCATGGAGCACGCCTCTAATCCCAGTGACTTGGGAGGCTGAGGCAGAAGGATTGAGAGTTCAAGGCCAGAGGCCGCCTCTGTAACTTAGTGACACCCTGTCATTAAAAAATAAAAAATAAAAATGGGCTGGAGCTTTCAGCCCAGTGGTAGAGTACTTGCAAACTAGGTGTAAGGCCCTAGGCTCAACTCCCAAGTACTGAAAAAAAAAAATTAGTGAGTAAAATCAGCAAGACCTGATGGTCCAGTTGATATGGGGGAAAAAAAGGAAAGAGGTGTCTACAGTAGCCCAAAGTCTCAAGCATGTGTAACTTGATGAATATCAGTGCTATTTCTAAAGATATGGACCTTGGCAGGAGGTCCCAGTTGGAGGAAATGTTGTGAGTTCAGTTTTGGACATGGTTAAAGTGAGGGCTTCTATGACATCCAGTTAAAGTAGCAATGTAGACTGTGATATATCTGGTAAAATTTAGCTCAGTTGGTAGAGTGCTGCTTTGCACTCTCTGAAGACCAGGGTTCAATCTACAGCACCACAAAAATCGGAAAGGGGCATGGCAATCCACTCCCAAAGTAATCCTAAAACCATCAGCCTGAGGGTTGCTATGAATTGGACCTAACTTGCCAGCACCTAACAGCAACTACAACAAGGTGCAGAAGAATACTCTGGAATGGACATACACACAAATTAGTGATTCAAAGGCATAAAGAAGGTAATATAAGCCATGGAGATGGGAGAACCTTCAGGGAGAGGTTGTAGGATGAGAAGGGAAGAGTGGGTGCTTAGGTTTGAGTTGCAAGGACTTCCGGTATCTGAAGTTCATACAGCGCTAGACACCAAGAAGCAACCAGAAATGTAGAGGCAAACTGAACATGAGATGGCTGAAGCCAAATAGACAGGTTGAGAGTTTTAAGAAGGGTGGAGGTGTCCACTCTATTGACTGCTTCTCCTCCTCATTCTTCTTTGAAGTGGGGTCTTGCTATTTTGCCCAGGCTGATCTTGACCTCATGGACTCAGGCCATCAACCTCTCAAGTAGCTGTGACCGCAGGCATGCACCACCATCCCTGGCCAGTGAATTGTTTCTAAGATTGCAAGTAAGATGAAAAACGAAAGGCATCCGTGAGGTGTAATGACTTGAATGAGATTGGTGTTAGCAAGCGCTGTAGTGGAGTGACGTGAGAGGCTGTGAGAATGCACAGGCTCCACAACAGATGGAGTTGGAGGTGGCAGGAAGAGAATATATGCTTAATTTGTAAGGTTTGGCTGTGAAGGTGGAGGGTATATTTGTATCTGTAGAGGCATGTAAGGATCCAGGGGACTTTATTGTTTTTGGTCTGTCTTTTTTCTTTCGTTTTTTTGTCTTGTTCCTCTTCTTTCTCTTTTATTGAAAATTGAGAGGCTGGGTATATTGCCAGTAGCAAGAGTCCAGTAAAGAGGAAGAATTTTAAGGTATAGGAGAGGGAATAGCCAGTAACACCAAGCAGGAGAAATGTGTTAGAACCCAGAGGCTGAGCAGAGAAGACTTCTGCTTTCCCAAGAGGTGGGAGATTTGTCTATGTGGTGGCTGGAAGCTGGGAGCTCTCATGGGTCTGTTGACTTTTATTTTTCCAGTGAAATAATAAGTCAAGTCCTAAGCATGAGATTAGAGTAAATGTGCAGGAATTATTTTAGGAAAGGTCGGGCAGAGGTGTGTGGGCTGAAATTTGTGGAGAATCGGGGCAAGTGTTAAATTGCTTTGACAGAAGCATGAGAGGTAGAACATAGCTTTACTTGCTGGTGGATGTGGTAATAATGAGTTTACAGTGACCTCTGTGCTTCTGGGTAGTGTAATTTTGGCTGCTGTAGCTGACACGGAGCAGTAATATTGTTGAGGTCATTCAGGGCTGGGATTTGATTAAAGGAGCTCAGCATACATCCATGAGAAAGACTGAAGTGCCTGATCACACAATTTCAGCTTGTAGGAAAGGAAGTGTCTGCAGCCATAGCACCCTCAGATCTGATCCTGCCTGATCTCAGAAGGTAATCGGGGTTGGTGTGGTTAGTCCTGGGATGGGACACCCCCTGGGAATACCAGTTGCTGCAGATTAGGGAGAAGGACTGGTAATCCACTCCCGAAACAATCTGCCATTGAAAACCCTATGAATATCAGAGAAGCACTGACAACAGTGCCCGGCATGGCACAGTGTCTGGGAGTGTTTCATTCTATTGTACATAGAGTCACTATGAGTCGGACCTGGCTCAATGACTCCTATTAACAACAAGGAAAGGAAGTAAATCTAGGAGGTGCTGCATACATAAGGAGACCTGGGATTGGCCTGTAGGGGCTGAGATGCGACCATTGACGGAACAACATGATCTAATGGGAAATGTGCAGGTGTCCATCATCCTGAGCTCTTGCTCTGTAATTTGACATGTAAGACAGAAGATAGGTGGTGGAACAAAGGGGACTTTAAGGGGCCAGAGGGGACAGAAACAAGAGCACAGACAGGAGTTTGGAAAGAAGGATGCAATTGGACTGGTAGCATGTTTGCTTCTTACTCAGTTTTGCTTCTCATACCTAACTCAGAGGCATGGCAAAAAGAAATATCCAATACATATTCCTCACATGAAGAATAAATGAACAAACAGGAGCAACAGAAATATTCTCATAAGAACTTCTGACTCAGGTATTTATACTGTATAAGCTGGCTAGTCTTTGGTATTTGACTAAAATCATGTTTCGGGCTACTAGCCTGGATGCATTCTTTTAAAATTTGACTTTATATTATTTTGAAAATAACCTTTAACTTGAACTAAATTACATTTAATTTGAACTTAAGTAAATCAATAACCCAACTGAGCCACAATAATCCTTCATGTAGCTTAATTTATGGATGTAAATATCTCTGAAGTTGCAGTATTAAAAGTGGTGATGTTGAGAAGGGAAATGTGGACCAAGGTAGGAAGGGATTGCTGCTTTTATTGTTTTTGTTTTTTAATAGAAACTCTGTTTTGGTTGTCAACTTAACTCTTTTGCAAGTGCAATATTGGTCTGCTAAGACACGAATGGGCTGGGGTTTAGCTTAGTTGGTAAAATGCAGCTCTATACTCTGAGGACCTTAGTTCGATCCCCAGCACTGAAAAAATAGGAGAAGGATGTGGCAATCCACTCCTGAAGCAATCTTAAAACAATCAGCCATTGATTGAGGGTTGCTATGCATTGGATTCGACGACTGTGCCTAACAACAACAAAAAGACATGAATATCCCAATAATGACTGAAGTAATAACTTCTGCTGACATTTCTTCTTCTTAGTCTCCATTTCTCCCATTGATGTTCACCCAAATAATGAAACAAAAGCAATTGCAATTGAATTTACTGTTATCAATGTACTCTCATCACAGGCCTTGGAGATCCAGTAAGGTTTGTTGTTGTTGTTAGCTGCCGTCGAGTGCGACTCATAGAGACCCTCATGGGGTTTTCAATGGCTGACTGTTTCGGGATTGCCTTGGGAGTGGGTTGCCATGTCCTTCTCCCAATAGGGACCTCAGAGATCGCAGAGCAGCACTCTACCAACTGAGCTAAATCCCAGCCCAGTAAGGTGTGTTAGCTGACATTAATTCCTAGCTCCAAGTCAGCACTAGACACCAAGGAGCATCCAGAATTGTAGAGGCAAACCGAACATGAGATGGCTGAAGCCAAATGGACAGGGTGAGAGTTTTAAGAAGGGTGGAGCTGTCCACTCTATTGACTGCTTCTCTTCCTTCTTCTTCTTTGAAGTAGGATCTTGCTATTTTGCCACATTCTGTTCCCAAGCCAATGTTCTTGAGGAAATGCCCCTGATGCATCATGGCTATGGTCTTGGTTTAGGTCAGGGCCGTTGCAGCAGCAAGTATGGAGTGAAGGCCATGACTGCTTGCAGCTGCCTGAGAGCCAGCTGCTTCCTCTTCTACTGATGCAGCGGCTCTGAATACTGCCTGCTTTCTCCAGGTGTAGACTGACCAAGGGGTGTTGATTGCTCAGAGGGACACAGTTGCCATGGGTTCACCTTGGAGGAGGTGCATCCTCACTGAAGCAGCACGACCTTCTCTCCCCTATACACTGGCACATCACCCTGATTCCCACACTTCCCAGCACCTCCACTTCCCAGCTGTCCCATGTGCTTCTGTGTTCCTTGTCAGCACCACCAGTTCTGTAAATACAGGCTTATCAGACTGGCACAGTCCTGTGGCCAGCCTAGACTAATACCCAACACTAATCAGGGCTTGATGAAGAACTGCTGATTTGTTAAGGCACCAAGGGACTCTCCTGCGGTGTTTCCTACCTGTGTGCTTTAAGCTGTCTATTTGACTGATGGGCCCTGGAATCCTCTGTCAAATGAGTGGATAAACAGTTGCCAGATGTGGTTGACAGGATGCTACTTTCTCTTTCATATGAGTGAATTCCTTGGAGGCAGGAATTTTGTCTCCTTTCTTGATTGAGCATGGAGTGTGCTCAGAGCATGGGAGAAGTGGGAAAGCGGGTGTCCTCAGTTTCCCAACTTTGAGTTTTTGAAATGCTTCCCACCTCCCACCAAATAGTTCCCAGATATGAAGACAGATTTTTGTAATCAGAGAGAGAGAGTAATAAATTGAGCATTTTAATAAACTCTTTTAATGCTTTTAAAGTCATGCGAAAACTAGTGCCTAGAGCCAGGCTTTTGGTTTGAATGAGCCTCACCTGACGAATCCTCCAAGCTCTGCTTCAGGAAGAAGGCAACAGATTTCCTTTTGGGAAGACCTAGACAGGGAAGGCGTCTAACTGTCCCATGGGTGGTTACACAGGTAGGCTTCGCTCTGGAGCAAAGCTTGGGAATTTTCATGTCCATGCAGAATATTGGGATTTGGTTAAAGTGCAGATTCTGACTTGGCAGTTTTGGGATGTGCCTGAGAATCTGCATTTCTGACCAGCTCCCAGATAGGACCAAGGCTATTATCCCTGTGTTGTAGATAAAATGACTGGAGCACAACAGGCTAAAAGACTTACTGCAGATCACCAAGCCTAGGTGGCAAAATATCTCAAATTCAATTCTCTTCATTCCAAGTCAAGTGCTGTCTCCTCGGTCACTTATGTTCCCATATTATTTGTATATTCATTCACCCAGTCATTCATCTCATTCATTCCACAGGTCTACAGAGAACCTTCTTTGGGCATTTGTCTTTGCTCAAACTAATGCCACTATCTTGGCACCTTGCCACCCCAGTTCTCCCCTATCTTCAAGATAGTTCAAATCTCCTTCTATCACCTACAGAACTGTCCTCTCCCCAAACCCCCTTCAAGTAGGGAAGATAGTATTTAGGGAGAAAACTGATATTCTGGCTGATCTAATAATGTCAAAGAAGATCCATTAATATATTCTCATTTGACTCAAAAAATAGACCTATGAAAGGTCGTTTTTATACAGAGCGCTAGCCATCCTTTTCAAACTCATCCTGCAGATGGAATGAGTCACCAACATCACCTCAGCTGTTGGCAGGTTGTGGCATTTCTCTACCTGCTTCAGAACGTCATATTCTAGTTCCACCCCAGTAACTTCAGTGAGGTGGTGCCACCAGTTTCACAGAGAGGGTAATTATGAAGGATGCTCTGATGCTGACCGGCAGGTCTTCATGCTGGTCTCATTCTAATGAAAGATAACTCTATTCAAAGCAGGTGGTGTAAGCACCTGAAATCATTTTCTGTGTTGCTATTTTAAGTTATGATGGGTAGTAGATTAAAGCTTTCCAGAAATATCTACAAGTTAGAAATGCACAAACATAATGCTCCTTCTGGCCGTCGTGGAACACTTGAACTCACATCAAAATGCATGTAGTAGGACATCCCACTCCTCAAAATTCAGGAAACCTACACACACCAAGGGAGAAGGACTCAGCACCCACTCCCCAAAAACAAGCAGCCATTGAGAACCCTATGAACAGCAGAGAAGCACGATCAATAGTGTTTCACCTGTTATAAGTACGGTTGCTATGAGTTAGACACCAACTCGATTGCACCTAACAACAACAACACACACTGAATATTCAACAACTGCAAGGAGAGTTCAGGTATAGATCTGGCCTGAAGACTTCTATAACTTTTACTTGAATGCCTAGGCTTCGTAGGTTGCGCAGACACAATACACACTAGTCATGACCCTGAATACTCTCATGCATCAGGTGTACGAGAGAGGCTCTTTCTAAGGGAATCCTTTGGTCAATTGTTTAGTTAAATTAAGAATAATTTTATAGTGTAAATAATCTACTATTCTATATCTATTCTCTCAGTTTGTGATCTTCTCTTTAGTTTTCTTCAAGTGTATAAACATGCAATATCTGTTATCAGATAAGGCACGGAATTAGTCACTCATGCTCAGAAAGATCATACTCAGGAAAGTTTTAGTAAAATGATGTTGTTTTTGTTAGGTGCCATCAAGTTGGGTCTGACTCATAGTGACCCTACGTACAACAGAATGAAACACTACCCAAAACTGTGCCATGCACAAAATCTTTTTGTGTTTGAGCCCGTTGTTACAACTGCTGTATTTCTTCTCATTTTGAGAAGAAACTCATTTTGAGTCATGCCACATTAGCAAATGGAGATCCCGGGGGCCCTACTCCATTCCTGTCACTAAGGTCAATTCTACTTTGAGTAGACAACTATTTCCCAGTTGTCATTTGAATGCTCTCCAGCCTGGGGGACTCATTTTCTGGCACTATATTTGACAGTGGGCTGCTGGGTCTTTCTCTCTACTCTGTCTTAGTCTGGAAGCTCAGCTGAAACCTGTCTACCATGGATGGCCCTGCTGGTATCTGAAATACCTGTGGCATAGCTTTCAGTATCACAGCAACATGCAAGCCCTCATAGTATGGTAAGAGGACAGACACATGGGGGATTAAAATGATAAACACTTTTTACTTAATTTCTCCTTCAAAGAGCTCTGTGCACTTCATTATATTTTTTATTTTTCATACTCTGTGGAAAATATGGCAACCATATATCCCTGTGTTACAGATAAAAAACAGGTGAGAGTTACTATGGCTGAAATGCAATAGTTTCAAAAGGTACAAATAAACCCTTCTGAAAGCAAATTAAGTAGAATTTCCAATTGCTGCTGTCAGTTTTACCATGGTCTTCCTTGTGTCTTTTTTTCTATTCCTTCCTCTGCATTTCTAAGTTTCTGCACTGATTTGTCTTCTGGCAGCTGAGCTCTGTTCCCAGTTAAATCTAATCTGCCCCTTTTCTCTAATCAACTTTCACTCTTGATTGATTGCAGTCCTTTGTAGGTAGTCTCAGATACCTGGGTGAATGCTGTACATTTAAAAGAAGGGATCTGAAAGAGTGATTAAATACCCCACTGCAAATTAGAGATGAAAATATGATTCCATAACCTATGATTCTTAGAACACTTTTTCTCAGTGAAGACCTGATATTTTCTGATTTCATTCATTGTACTCAAAATAAAGTTTTCATGTTGTTGTTGTTGTTAGGTGCTGTCAAGTCAGTATCCGACTCATGGCGACCCTCATAGGGTTTTCAATGGCTGACTGTTTTCGGGATTGCCTTGGGAATGGATTGCCAGGGCCTTCTCCCATGTTTGCATGCTGGTAATTGAACTCTGGACCTCAGAGACTGCAGTTCAGCGCTCTACCAACTGAGCTAAATCCCAGCCCAAAGTTTTCATAAATAATAATTATGTTAACTGTTGGACTCATTAATAACAATGGAAGAAATACTTCTGTAAGAATTTGAATATTAGGTAAGAACAGTGGTGCATGCCTATAATTCCAATATCCATGAGACTGAGGTAGGCGGATCTCAAGTTCAAGGCCAGCCAGGACTACATAGTGAAACCCTATCTCAAAAAAACAGACTAACCAAACAAACAAGCAAAAATCTCTCAAAATTTTGATTATTAAAATTTGCTGGTATAATTATACAGGTTTTTGTCCTTTGGTTTCTAGCCAAGTTGCAAGTGTCTCTTATACAATACAGTGTAATGTTTAAGGATTTTGGATCTAGGTTCACATTCTAATACCATAACTGTGGAAACTTGAGCAAATTAAGGAACTTTTCCAAGGCTCAGTGCCATATTCTGAAAAAATTGAATTAACAACATTTACTTCATAAGATTATTGTGAGAATTAAAAAAGATAATGCAAGCTAAATACTGAGAATAGATCTCACATGTAGTAGGTACTCAATAAAAGGTTGTAGTTAATGATGATGACAACAATGACTAGCTATGGAGATAGGAAACCCTCCTGAAGATAATTCTAAAAATATTCAAATAAACATATATTGAAATCTTTTCCAAAAAAAATCTCAGAATGATTTCACATGCAACAAACAAGAGTTACAGAGTACTGACTAGAATATCTGTGCACATTTAGACTACCCTGGTGACTGCAGGTCAGATGCAAGAGAGGTCACCTTGCCCTGCAGAAGGAAATTGTGACGTCAGAGCAGCGCATTTGTAGCGATACAGTACGTTAATAAACTGACATATTTTGACAATAACATGGGAAAATACTCATTAAGCAACATCTGGCAACTTTGAATTCCACACTTAGAAACTTTTGGAAGTGAAAAATATACTTAAGAGCAAATCTTTTTTGACTCCTGAAATTTGAATGTTTTGGGCACATATCAACTTCAGGAAAGGGTCCCATGTCTGGCCAACTTCTGTCACTTTTGGTATTTTAGTGCTTTTCTAGAAGAAGGTAAAAACAAATGCTGAGGTAGAAAGGTACTTAGACTGTTTAAACAAATTAGCTTAAGGTCTGAGCTGCAGAATTTTGAAAAATGAAGTCTATTAAAAAAAAAAAAACAAATGGTCAGGAGGCAGAGGTAGGAGGCTCATAAGTTCAAGACCAGGGGTAGTCTGTGTAATTTAGTGAGACCCTTTCTCAAAAAGTAAAAAAATGGACTGGGGTGCAGCTCAGTGGTACAGCACTTGCAAACTATGCAAGCACCAGGCCCTGGGTTTAACTCCCAGTACTACAAACAAATGAACAAACAAACAAACCAACAACAACAAAAAAAAGATGACTGTAAAATAGTGTGGAAGCAATCATGAAAACTTGGAGTTATAAATGTCACCCTGAAGCAAAGCGCCTTAGCACATCCCTGTAATCCCAGCTACTCAGGAGGTGGAGGCAGGAGCCTTGTTAAATTTGAGGACAGAGGCATGCTGTGCAATTTAGCAAGACCCTGACACAAAATAAAAATTAGAAACATGCTGGGGTTGCAGCTCAGTGGAAGAGCGCTTGCAAAGTATGTGTGACAACCTAGGTTCAACCTCCCAAGGACCACACACACAAAAAAGTCATTCTGTCCAAGATCATCATTTTATATGGGATCAGAGAAGGTGAGAATTAATGATACAGGCAACAGGAAGAGGCACCTAATCCATAGCCTAGTTCTGTCCAATTAATCTGTCTCTCAGAGGGCCTTACCTGAACAGCAGAAGATAGCTACAATTGTAACACAAAGCTAATGTTGTTGTAACATTTACAAGTATTATTTCTCTTCAACTAGTTTAAATTTCTTTCTGAAGCTTTTTTGTTTTGCTACTAAGAAACTGAAATTTTATGCAGGACAGTTAAACTTTCTTGCTATCACAGGACATATTACTGTAGTAATTTCCACTGGGTTCTAGAACCTCACAAGAGAGAAACCAATGTTAAGGGGCTGGGAAAGCTATCTTTTCCTTTGCTATCCTAAAAAACTAAGCAGCGTTAAGCCTGACCAAAGAAACTGAGAAAAGTAATCACTTGGTTGAAGGAAATAACATGACAAATACAGAGAAAAAATGGAAAAAAAAAAACCCTCCAAAATTGCTAATTGCTGAAGTTTTATTCATATTTCTTACTCATTTAGAGATACCATCAAAGGTAAGTTTCATGCTGAATGAAAACACATGACTGGAGTCTAACCGGGTGAAATTTCTTTCTAGTTAAAATTCAAGCAGCCTCAATGAAACTCAGGACCTGCTCTCTTGCTGTGTGAGGCTTTGTGTGCACCAATGTGAGAAGCAGATGCATTAATACGTGCAGAGGGCTTAGGATGGTGCATGTCACTGATGACAGACACCAGTGTCATTGCTGAGGGTCTATAACGATGTCTGTCTGTCTGTCTCTGTCTTCTTTCTTTCTTTCTTTCTTTCTTTCTTTCTTTCTTTCTTTCTTTCTTTCTCTCTCTCTCTCTCTCTCTCTCTCTTTCTTTCATATCTTTTTTCTTTCTTTCTTTCTTTCTTTTTTTTTTTTTGCAGTACTGGGGGTTGAGCCCAGGGGCCTTGCGCTTGCGTGCTTTGGAAGTGCTGTACCACTGGGCTGCACCCCCAGCCCACTTTTTTTTACTTTTTAAGACAAGGTCTCACTAAATTATACAGACTGCCTCTGGTATCAAACTTGCAATCCTCCTGCCTGGCTCCTGAGTCCCTGGGATTACAGGTGTTAGCCACCATGCCCGGCAATAACTGTGAATTTCTAAGTGAGGATTAGAAGATTATTCTAGGCTCAAACACAAGGATAATGGAGAAAATGAAGCTCTTGGCCAGTGTTGTTGTCCAGTGGGAATATAATGTGAGCCACAAATGTAACTTTAAGTTTTCTCATAGCCATATTGCAAAATATCATAAAATTAGTATTTATGTATTTTATTTAACTCAAGTTATCAAAAATATTATACTTTCATATGTAATTTGCCCTACTAAGTTTTCAGAACTAGATGTGTATGTAACCTTACAACCTGTTCTCATTCAGCATGGCCCAAGTTCAGGTCCTCCATGGCCGCCTGCAGTGGTGGCTGTGGACTGAACTGGACTGTGCAGCTCTAGTGCTCTTTCCATGAGAGCCCAATTTCACAAAAGCATCCTGGTTCTACCAGCCTGAAAGTGCATATACTTTTCTTGAGTCTTTCTTTCTTCTTATAAGATGGGCAGTTAGTGCCTAAGCTCATCACATTTTCATAGAAACACATTACATATTGAAAGAACAGTGATAGTAGGCAAAAACTGCAAGTTGAATGTTTGGCTCACCCTAAAAATAGTTCAGGTCAAAAATAATATAAGGTTTATCTTCCTTGAATTGGTTTATTTGTATTTCTAGTTCAATAAATTACTGCAAATTGTATTGTCAAAATAGAGGGAGGTTTATTATTTTTTCACTTTGAAGATGAAAGATTTGCTGCTTTACATAAGAAACACTTAGGCTTATCTTTTTTTTTTTTTTTTTTTAAAAGTTGACTTATTTATCAGCTTCAGTAAAGATTAATTATTCCCAGTAAGCATAATCATGTTGCCTGCTAGGAGGCTTCCAATTATGAAGAGTCTGATAGCTGGACAGAAGAATATATGGCTTAGAAATATTCCTTAAACCTCCTATTTGAGGAGATTGTCTGAGGCATTATAATAGAAAGAAACCCCATATTGCTTTACACAAGTGAAAGCAACTACAAATACATTGCACCAAAAGCTAAATAAATTTCTGTTAAGCAAGTGGAAACTACTGTTACTTTTAAAAATCACTAGATGTAATAAGATTAGCTTTCATGTAAAATAGTTTCATTCCTTACTTTGAATACTTAAAATATTAGTTTTCTTCCATTTTGCAATGTTAGTCTTTAATTTACTATTAGATTATGTTATGTATTAGTACACACTGTCTCATTAGTTTTATAGTAGGGGTATGGGAATTTTGAGTTTGATTCATGCTTCGTAGCTAAATTTGTAAATGAACTCAGTATCCCTGGACCTTAATTTTCTTATGTGTAAATGGAGGAGAATAATAAGAGCTAGAATTATCCACATGTATGCCCATCTGACAGTGGGTTAAGCATTTTATAATGCTTAATTCATCTAATCCCCATTACCCCTACCCCAATGATGTGGGCATTATCAATCTCTCCATTTTTCTCATGAGGAGGCAGAATTCACTCATGATCACAAAATCAGTGGTGGGGTGATTGTTCTAACCGAGTCTGGAGTCCCTCTGGGGAACTTCCTTGACACTTGAAGTTATTGGAAGAAAAAAATTACTTAGAATTCTCTAAATATATCATTTTAAAAGAAAAAAAATCTGCCCGCTTAGAAGTCATTCTATAGGCTTATTGTCAGATGATTCCATGCTATTCCACAAAATCAAATCTGCAGTTAACTTTAAGGAATATGAATAGCACTGAGTGATACTTATTGATGAGATTAATCCCTGGATAGTCCCCAATTCAGGTGATGGTCTAACAGAATCACCTCTGAAACTCCTTATGGCTATGGCATTCTGTGAGTCTCATTGAATGCCTGCAGCTGAGGAACAGAGAGCCCAGGCTCTTCTAGGAGTCCACATAGCTCAAGCAGGCCATGCAGATCATTAGTAAGAAGAATACATGATGAATGTTAGTTGTGGAGTTAGGGTAACTCAATAAAATTTTGGACTATTCCTCTGCCTAGGAATAGAACTCTTTGTTTAGTTGTAGATCTATGCAGAATAGACCGGCTCATGGCCAGTATTTTCTACTTTCATCTTGTTCTTCCTGGAATTAAATCATTACTGGAATCAGTAAAACTTCAGCCACAGCCATAGATTCTTAATGACAGCAAGTGGCAAAAGTACCAAATTTGGGGGAAGAAATAAGAAAGAGAGAAGACAAAGAAATAAGACAGGATGGAGTGAAGGAGGGAAGGAGAGCCAGAAAGAGAGAGGAGATGGGGAAAAATAGCAGAGGAGAGAAGAGGAAAGGGAGAGAGAGAGAGAGAGAGAGAGAGAGAGAGAGAGAGAGAGAGAGAGCGAGAGAGAGAGAGAGAGAGAGAGAGAGAGAGAGAGAGAGAGAGAGAGAGAGAGAGAGAGAGAGAGAGAGAGGAGAAAAACAGATGCAGGGAGGCAGAGGACGGAGAGAGACAGAGAAGATTTGAAGATTTGCAGGAAAAGAACATGGCCGTCAAGGCTAGGAAGGCCTTTGTGGGGTCGCTGCCATACTAAGATAATGATGGCTGAAATAACTCATCACTCCTCTGCCTGCCCTTGGGGTTAAGCAGGCATTCACTGTTGCAAAGAGGACCCACGAGAAATATTTATTTTAGCAGGAGTGTTAAGCTTCTTGTGAGAAGGCAGAGCCACTGAATGGAGGAACTGCCACCGAGAGAGCCAGACAACAAAGCCCTAAGGCGAGTGGCTTCCCCGCAGTTAATGCACTAAAAGCACAATTCCCCAGCACTCTGTTCAGAAGTGCTGGAGACATTTTTATCAGTGAGTGGTGATTACTCTTCCCAGAGAATATTTTAACTTAGATAAGTGGACTGAGGGCAAGATTATAGAAGTGTATTTCTCTCGACTTCATTTTTTTATATTAGGTTTTTTTGAAAAGCAATATTTGCTTTCTTTTTTGCAATGAAGTTCAAATACTTTATAATATAGTATTTTATTTATATCAAATGTTATGACTAGGTAAATAGAACTATGTTACATTGACAGTAAAGAAGTTAGTCATCTTCTCAATCAGGAAAAATACAGACCAGGGAAAAATTGTTTTACTTGCTTCCTCCTGCTAAGTATCTCTGAACTGTCCTGTTATTACTTACCATTCAACCAAGACATTCGGTTTATTGGCTGAGATAAGAGAGTTTGCATTCTAGGTCTTCATTGTCAGTGCGTCCACTGAAAGAAAGAATGTAGATCCCAATTGTACCCAATGTGGGGTGCAGAGTGAACCCTGATCACCTGACCAAGGATAGTAAATGATGTTACTGTGTCAAAGATGGATTTTTTTAACTTCCTTTCCTTCCATAGCTAACTTCCCTGCCCCAAAGACTAACTGTCTCTCCTCTCTGGATAATGGAGTGCTTCATATAGTGACTGCATTTCTGCTTATGAGTCTGTGGTTGGGTAATTGTATTTCCACAAAGAATCAAGGTTTCTGCACATTTGCTCATAGCCATTGGCACGCAGCAGGAGATGCTCAAATATTTCTTAGCATCAGTGTAAACAAATGATGGTTTGAAAACTCATTATTTGAGAATTTATTTATTTTCCCCTAATGGTTCCCATAGTAGGAAAAAGGAAAGTTTGGAAGCAAATCTAATCCTCATTAAAGTCACAGATAGTAATTTGTTTGGATAAAAAATTTAAGATCTAAAGGAATAAAGATAGGTTGGAAATATGAGGCAAATTCAAAAGAATAAAACTTAATGCTCAACCATGTATCTTCCAGATAGGAGAAAAGTGGGTTAAGAGAAGCATGTGTGAATACAGCCAGCTTTCCCTTTGTGTTACAACAGTGCCAGGAAGGCTACTGTACTCCATAGAAACACATCAAGAAAAGAAAGGAAAAAGTGAAGCCACCATTCCATCATATTCTGAGGTCACACCAGGATTATGATAGGGAATCCACTTGGCTGATAGAGACAGGAACATTCTAGAAATCTTGGCACAAGTGGAATCTGATTAATGTTGGTGAGGGATGTGGTAGGGCTGGAGGGCATGTAGGGATATTAGGCAAACTCCCGGATGGATGAAACATACAGTCAGCCCTCTGTGTCAGTGGGTTCCACAGGGTAGGTTCACTCAGCCAAGGATGGAAAATATTTTCAGAAAAAAAGTCACATAGCTTCTGACGCGCACTATGTAGTTAGGGCAATATGGGTATGTTGTTTCTATGCCAAGCATGTATAGACTTTTTTCCTTGTCATCACTCCCTAAACAGTAGTCTAACAGCACAGCATTCACATAGTAGTAAGTATTATAAGTAATCTACAGGTGACTTAAATTATACAGGAGGAAGTGTGTAGGCTGTATGCAAATACTACCCATTGAATATAAAGGACTTGAACATCTGTGCATTTTGATATCTCAGAGGGTCCTGGAACTCATCCCCCTAGAGACCGAGCGATGAATCTCGTGGCTCAAGGAGGCAGAACCAGAAGCAGTCCACAGAGTTTTGAAAAGGCAGGTTTGAGTTCCACTTGAGGAAGAACTATCTCTCAGAGGTACCTCTTTAGGGCATGGAGGAGTGGGTTTCTCAAGTGGACTCATTCAAGGGGTGTGCATGGCTACCCATTGAAGATTTCCCGTTGAGCTGATCTAGGTGAGTCACTAGGTTTCCCTCAAACTCTGTTGCTGTGGTTCACATGCTGTATTACAAAATAACGTCAACTCACAGAACAGAAGAAATGTAAAGTTTCTAAAGGTACTTGGCTGTCAGTCCTCTACATTTTCATAAGGGCCCAGGGGGTAAAGTAGCTAGGCAGCTGTCCAAGGTGCTGGAGGGAGGTGGTTTGGCTGGGCAGCTTGTGCCTCTCCTTGTATTTTCTGTTTTTCTGTTTTATTTGTTTGTTTTGTTTTGTTTTTTTGAGACCTGATCCCACTATATAGCTGAAGCTGGCCTCAAACTCATGGTCTTCCCTCCTCAGCCTCATGAGCACTGGGATTATAGATAGGCATCATCACTTATGACTTCCTGTTTGTTTTACTGTCTTCTGGATTTTCAGCTTTTTTGTTCCCTACATAAATCAGGGGGCTGGGGCTTAGCTCAGTTGGTGGAATGCTGCTCTGCACTCTCTGATGTCTTAGGTTTGATCCCCAGTACTGCAAATATGGGAGTAGGACATGGCAATCTACTCCCAAAGCAGTCCTAAAACAATCAGCCATTGATAACCCTATGAATATCAGAGAAGCACTGACATAGTGCCAGGCTTGGCACAGTGTAGGGAGTGGTTATTTTTTGTTGTTGTTGTTGTTGTTCATAGGGGTGCTATGAGTGGGACTCGATTTGACAGCACCTAACAACAACAACAACATAACAATCAGAACCCTCTCCCCCCCCCCCCCACACACACTGGGCCCTTAAATAAAACAAAGAAAGAAATGCATAGGAAACTTGTCAAAGAGCTGAGGCTAAACTACTACCTGGGGCATCCTCTGCTCTCTCCCAGCAGTAAATGAATCCATTTCACTTTCCAGGCTGGCTTGGTATCTAAAGTTGTGTTCTATATGTTCTTTATTGTAAAAACTGATTGTCCTGTGGCAACTGCACTGATTTGCTCTTGACTTATTACTTATTTTTGTGCTTTCTATGTATAGACATATCCTGAAAGGAGGTAAGAACATTAGGCAGATTGTTATTTCTACAGTGAGGTTGAAGGAACATTGAACGTTTCAACTAAACAGCTCTGTGGTTTAGGCATACCCAGGAGCAGTGAGGGGGGTAATAAACCTGTCCTCCACTTCACTATTTGTGTTGCCTTTCCTACATTATTTGACCCTTTGATCCCTTAGTTTTTTCCCATCTATCAAATGGAGATGATAATAGCTGCATGCCTTAGGGTTGTGAAAATGAAATAAGTTCATAAATGCATAGAACTTTAGAACAATATCCGGTGCATATATAACAATTATTATTATTATATATTATGTATGGGTTCTCAAGACCACCTTTATGTTTGGCAGTATCCCAGAAGGACTCACAAGACACAGAAAAATTGTTACACACACAGTTATAGTTTATGACAGCAAAAAGAGATTAAATTCAGCAAAGGGAAAAGGTGCAAGGGGTGGAGTCCAGGAGAGACCAGGTCCAAGCTTCCAGCTGACTTCCCAATAAAGTTACCTGGAGTGTCTCAGGAATAATAGTTGACAACATGTGCAAAGTGTTGTCAACCAGGGAAACTCCCCTGTGCTTCAGTGTCCAGAGTTTTCCCTGAGAGTTCAGTCAAAAAGGCATGTAGTACCCATGTGACCAACCTTAGCTACTCACTTGTCAGCCTTTGCCCCTATCCTTCTGCCAGAAGAGACCAAATTGATATGGTGCGATCTAAAGCTGTTGTTGTTGTTGTTAGGTGCCATCGAGTCGAGTCCAACTCATAGCAACCCTATGCACAGCAGATAGAAACACTTGCCGATGCTGTGCCAGGCAAATGATCTTATTTATGTTTAAGCCCATTGTTGCAGACACTGTGTCAATCCATCTTGGTGGAGGGTTTTCCTCTTTTGTGTTGACCTGCCACTCTCCCAAACATGATGTCTTTCTCCAGGGATTGATCTCTCCTGACTACATGTCCGAAATATGTAAGACACAATCTGGCCATTCTTGCTTCCAAGGAGCACTCTGGTTGCACTTCTACTAGGATAGATTTGTTTGTTCTTTTGGCAGTCTATGGTATATTCAATAGACGTCTCCAGCACCACAATTCAAAAGCATCAATTCTTTTTCTGTCTCTCTTGTTCAATGTCCAGCTTTCACAACCATATGATGCCACTGAAAATACCATGGCATGAGTCAGATGCACCTTTGTCTTCAATGTGACATCTTTGTTTTTCAATACTCTAAAGAGATCTTTTGCCACAGCTTTTCCTAGAGCAATGTCTTTGGATTTCTTGACTGCTGCTTCCATGGGTGTTGATTATAGAGCCAAGCAAAGCAAAATCTTAGACAACCTCAATCTTTTCTCCATTTACTGTGAAGTTGTGTGCTGACCCAGTCATAAGGATTTTTGTTCTGTTGATGTTTAGTCGTAACCCATATTGAAGGCTATGATCTTTGATCTTCATCAGTAAATGTTTTAAATCCTCTTCACTTTGAGCAGAGTTGTGTCATCTGCATAATGCAGGTTGTTAATGAGTCTTTCACCAATCTTGATGCTGCATTCTTCCTCATAAAGTCCAGCTTCTCGGATTATTTGCTCAGCATATAAATTGAAGAGATAGGGTGAAAGTATACAGCCCTGGCGCACACCTTTCTCAACTTTAAACCACTCAGTGTTTCCTTGTTCTATTTGAACAACTGCCTCCTGGTTCATGTACAGATTTCTCATGAACACAATTAGGTGTTCTGGTATTCCCATTTTCTGAAGTGTTATCCATAATTTGTTATCATCCACACAAATGCTTTTGCATTGTCAATAGAACATAGATAGACATCTTTCTGATATTCTCTGCTTTCAGCTAATATCCACTTAACATCAGCAATGATATCCCTGGCTCCCCACCTTCTGAATCCAGCTTGATTTTCTGGCAATTCCCTGTCTATATACTGCTGCAGTTGCTTCTGAATGATCTTTAGTAGAATTTTGCTTGCGTGTGATATTAATGATATTGTCTGATAGTTTCCATATTCGGTTGGATCCCCTTTTTTGGAAATAGGCACAAATATGGATTTCTTCCAGTGAGTTGATCAGGTAGCTGTTTTCCAGATCTGTTGGCATAAACATGTTAGCACCTCCTGTGCTGCATCTGTTTGTTGAAACATCTCTATTGGTATCCCATCAGTTCCTGGAGCCTTGTGTTTTGCCAGTTCTTTCAAGGCAACTTCCACTGCGTCCTTCAACACCATTGGTTCCTCTTCATATGCAACCTCTTGGAATGGTTGATCATCTATCAATTCTCTTTTGTATAATGACTCTGTGTATTCTTTCCATCTTCTTTTCATGTTTCCTGCATTGTTTAACATTTTCCCTGTAGAATCATTCACTACTGCCACTAGAGCCTTGAATGTTTTCTTCACTTCTTTAAATGTAAGAAACACAGAGTGTGTTCTGCCCTTTTGGTTTTCTGCCTCCAGCTCTTTGTACATGTCATTATAATATTTGTTTTTGTCTTCTCAAGCTGACTTTTGAAATCTTCCATTTAGATCCTTAACTCCATCATGTCTTCCTTTTACTTTAGCTGCTCAACATTCAAGGGCAAGTTCTACTGTCTCTTTTGACATGTAACTTGGTCTTTTTTTTTCTTGTCTTTTTAAGAACTTTTTGCTTCCTTCTTCAATGATATCTTTTATGTCATGCCACAACTCTTCTGGTCTCCTGTCATTTGTGTCTAATGCATTAAACCTATTTTTGAGGTGGTCTCTGAACTCAGGTGGGATAGACTCAAGGTCATACCCTGGCTCCCATATACTTGTTCTAATTTTCTTCAGCTTCAGTTTGAACTTGCATATGAGAAGTTGATGGTCTGATCCACAGTCAGCACCTGGTCTTGTTTTGACATTTTGTACAGAGCTTTTCCATTGTCTCTTTCCACATATGTAGTCAATTTGATTCCTGTATGTTCCATCTGGTGAAATCCATGTGTATAGTCTCCGTGTATGATGTTGAAAAAATGTATTTGCAATGAAAAGGTCATTGGTCTGACAAAATTCTACCATGTGATCTCCAGCTTCATTTCTGCCACCAAGACCATATTTTCCAACTACTGAGCCTTCTTCTTTGTTTCCAACCTTTGCATTCCAGTCGCCAGTGATTATCAGTATGTCTTGATTGCATGTTTGATCTATTTCAGCTTGCAGAAGCTGATAGAAGTCTTCCCTTTCTTCATTTGTGGCCTTAGTGGTGGGTGCATAAATTTGAATAATAGTCATATTAACTGGCCTTCCTTGTAGGCGTATGGATATTATTCTATCACTGACAACATTGTATTTCATGACAGATCTTGAAATGTCTTTTTTGATGATGAATGCAACCCCATTTCTCTTTATTTTA